>APFE030699571.1:0-50900 GCA_000404065.3 Pinus taeda | reverse complement strand
GAACAGGCATTGGACCACATAAATTTGAATGAATGAGTTCAAGTTTTCTATGTGCTCTTGAATGTGAATCATGAAAAGACTGTTTGCTATGCTTTCCTAGAATGCAAGCATCACATTGCTTAAGTTTCCTAGAAATTGTAGGCAAACCAGCAATACCATTTTTCTTCAACAAGCGGAGGCTGTCATAGTTCAAATGTACAAATCTAGCATGTCATAATAAACTTGATGGAAGTGTACCTTCTTCATAATGAGAATTGTATGAGAAATGTTGTGAACGAGCAGAGGTACCTTGCAGCTTGAGAAGCCTCTCTTCTTCTATTCCCCTCATGAAAAGTGAGTGGTCAGATGCTTTTCTCACCTCAAGCTTGCCATCAAACATATCAATGGAGTGACCTTACTGGCAGATGTGGACCAAGGACAACAATTTTCTCTTCAGCTGTGGGAGATATAGAACATGATGTAGAAGAAAGTCTGGAAGACCAGGCAATTTGAGCCTGATTGTGCCAAGCCCTGATGGCTTGATTTTTAATTGGTCTGCAAAGTATACTGCTCCATCAACATTGTCAGTAAATTATTCAAAAAAAATCTTTTCTATGAGTCATGTGGCAAGTTGCTCCTGAATCAAGCAACTAATCATTTTTTCAAGAAGCAAGTGAAGCATTAAATAAATCTTCAATTGCTCCAATATTACATTGTGCCACAACATAATGAGCGGATTCAGGTGCTTTACCTTTGTCTGTATCATTAGTTTTACCGTTGGGTTGATTTCTTTGCTGCTCAATTTTGTCCCAAGGTAACTTGCATGTAGAGGCATCATGTGATCCATTTCTTTTGTAGCATATGCAGTGCAAATCTGACTTTTCTCCTCGAGAGTGTCTGCCCCCCTGCCTCTGAAATATCTTCCTCTTCCTCTTCAACCACCTCCTCCTCTCGAAGAATCTTGAGCAGGATTCTTTTCTTTATGAGCAAGGCACACAGCCTCTTCAGAAGATTCAGGGGTTGTCTTCTTTCAAAAAGCTTTCTCTCTTTCAACAAATTTTTTCACAAGAGATTTAAAGGTAATATCTTTGAGATTTCCATTTGCTTGCAATGACTCAAGATAATTGGAGTAAGTAGGATAAAGTGCCTTGAGAAAAGCAATAAGAGGAATATCCAATTCAACCTTAGTGGCTTTGATATCATGCATTATAGATTTTACTTCGGATGCAAGAGTAAGAGGATCATTATTTTGTAATTCAAGAGTTAAGAGTTTAATCATGAGTTGAACAACTTCAAGTGCAGAATGTGAGTCATAGAGTTCTTTCAGCTTTTGTAAGGCTTCAAAAGCAGTTGAAAATGGTGAAATATGGCGACTCACCTCTTCACTTACAGATGCTGCAATTAATGCATAGGCTTTGTTGTTCTTATTTTCCCAAATGGTGAGCTCTTTGTCCGAGGTAGGCTATTCTGGCTCTTTGTCTCCGTCTCCAATACACACTCCTTTCCACAACTCATTGAAAATGAGAGTGTGTTTTATCATCTGGGACCACTTTGGATAGTTCTCCTTGCCAGTAAGAACTATTCCCACAATAGATATGATTGAATGCATACTGTAAAAAAAAAACTTCTACTGGCAAAAATGTGCTTCAAAAATAATGCAACCTTATTCTTCCTTCTTGATTTAATATACAAAGATCAAAACTATATTCTATGCATATAGAATATCACCATTTTTTTTTTCTTTTTTTTTGTATTACAATATAGTTGCAATTCAAGAGAAACAATATCAACTGCTCAAAAGTGAAAGAACAGCTATCATAACTTGAATTCTGATGTAAATCGGAATTTGCCAAAAAAAACTTGGACGGATGCTTTTTTCATAAGTGAGTGGTCAGATGCATGAAAGCTCAAATCCTATGCTTCACGCTTGGATACCATTTACACCTTGACATCGCACTGATATAGCTACCTCCACCACCGTTGTCATTGCCACCAGCACCATCTCGGGCAATATATATTATCACACTCTTCACCGCACACAGTTATAGTTAAGTGCGATGATCACACTCTATTATCACACCAGTCTCTCGCAATGGACTTGTTTCACACTGTTCCCGCGGGGCTCTCAAAAGTTGCAGTATTAAGGTAGAAAAGCAAAATCAAAATCCCAAAGTAACAGAAACTATTGTAGATGCAACACCAAAACACCTATGCGAGAGAATGGATTGCTTGAATTTTTCCTTGATAAGCTTCAAAAAAAAAGATACTTATGGTGTGTTTGCTAAGCCTGTGAATCCCAACGAGCTCCCAGATTACCATGAAATCGTACAAAACCCAATGGATTTTGGTACAATATGGAAGAAGCTTTCGAAAGGAGCATATATGTCTTTTGAACAGTTTGAGAAGGACGTCTTTTTTATTACTACCAATGCAATGCACTATAATGCATCAAATACCATCTACTACAAACAGGCTCGCACAATACAGGAGCTAGCAAGAAAAAATTTCAAGACAAGAACATGTCTGGACCATGGCCATTGAATCACAACGGAACCCTTACCCCATGATACAAACCTAAAGTGTTGAAGACAGGGCTACAATGTGGAATTGAGAAATCTGGAAAAAAAAGGTCTATGAAAAGGTAGACACTATAACTATGCTCATCCAGCGATATTCACCCAACAGAACGGTTTGGAGGGCGGACTATACCAAACGGTTTGGAGGGCAGACTATTCACTGCAAGAATAAAATGTACACTGACACCTAACAAAATGGTTTGGAGGGTGAACTATTAACTGTAAGAATAAAACGTATACTGTGCATGGAGCAGGCTTCAGGCAACTGACACCATCAGCAGCATACCACAACGTTTACCATGGGCAGTGTATTATATGGAAAATTGAGCAGCGTATTATATGTCAGAGCAGCGCAGAGGAGCAACGCTTTTATATGCAGGTGAATATGAATATGAATAAAAGACAGAGAGCAGTGTTTTGTATGCAAGGCAAAACATAGGCAGAATAGGGAGTTACAAAGCAGAAGGAAGCCAAAAATGGCGCTAGCTCTGATACCATGTCAGACCAGGCAGTAACTCCTCAAAAACAATTTGTTGATATTCATTTAGGTTGGTATTTATTATATACAATAGGGAGAGACTATTCATTTCATCTCCCGGTGACTATTCATATTCTCTATTATTTATTTACATCAATTTCAGTTATTCACCCAATCCTGATGATTAGGTTTCAACAATCCCTCAGCCCCTTTAAAAAGACAGTTTTGACAGTGTTCTCATCTAGAGTTTCCCTTCGGGATTTATGAAAATTATAAAGGAAACGTTCAATAAATTATTCTAAGTTCTCATCTTCCAATTGTTGCATCCTAAGAATATCGTTCACATCCCTACTTTTGCAGAAGTCTTGGTATTTATTAAGGAAGATGGACTTCATATCATCCCTGAAGTAAATGGTGTGTTCATCTAGGCTCATAAACCATCTAAGGGCTGCATCTTTCAGGGTGGCTGGGAATAACTTAATCTTATGTGCATCATCATAATAATTGTGACTCCTATATAAAATGTCAAATTCAAACAAGAAGGCATCTGGGTCCTCGGAGGACTTACCGTAGAAGAGTGGAAGAGATTCCATTCATATGTTTTTCATATTGATATTCCTAGTCACATCAAGAATAAGAAATCTGAAGGTGATTTCTTCTTCTTCTTCTTCTTCTTCTAGTCTTCCCCTCAGTCCATCATGGTTCCCTCCGAATATGTTACGACGTGGGCCTTCTCCTTCCCCATGACATTCCCCATTGTTTTTGTTCTCTCCTCCTTGGTTGGCCATGTCTACTACAGGTTCTTAAAGAGGTATGTTGATGATCACCCAGTCAACAAGAGGTATTGAAGGGTGGTCCTTGATGTTATTTGATTCTAGATATGTGTGGTCTTGCAGCTCAACTGGTTCTTCCAATGCAATTCCTTCCATACTCCCAAAAATAATGTCTTTAATTGTTTCCTCATCTTGATTCAGAATTCCCCTCTCCGAAGCCACTTTGTTGTAAACGTTTCATTCTTCTTGCTTTATTCCTGCATACAAGTTGATAGGATTGGTGAATGGTGTGGTTGTTGGACCAAAAGTTGCAGGAAATTTTCAGTGAGAAATAAATCTGCCTTTACTATCTCTAGGCCTACTTTTACTTCTACGCATAAAGGAAAGGAAATAAAAGTTCAAAGATAAGTAAAAACGATCAGACTTTGGCGCAACCCCACTATAGTGGATGTGTGGCTCTTCACTCACGTCTTACCCTACTCTCTTCGCCCTCTGACTTCCCTGCACGACCCTTGAAACTCTTAATAATAATCTTACCTGAACCAAAATACAACTCCCCTGGTAATGGCGCCAAAAATGTTGAGAGTTTTAATTAGCAATTGAACTTCCTAATATTTAATTGTCAACCAGGACTCGTAAACACGAGTTGTACTGTGTTTTTGACTCAAGGTTAAGTTCATAGTATGCAATTTTCCTTTATAATGATCATTAAGTACAAAATGATAAAAACACTCTTCTATCAATTGAGTAAACTAGCACTCATCTTACTCACATAAAAAGAATTCTTTACTTTAACAAAAGCAATCCAAAGGGAATCAATTTAACTCAGCACATTAGACCTTATAACACTCTGTTTCCTATTCTAAATTCTTGCAATCAAATTGGCAAAGAAAAGACAAACCTACTGAAACAAAAGACTCAATGAAATTCAATCTAAACACAACTCTTAAAGCAAGAATTAAACCTCTTCACTTTTCAAAGCAGGAAATTCAAACTCTAATTGTTCAAGCGGTAGATTCAAGCAATCATCTATCTTTAGAAAAATCTAATCCTTGAGAAATAGAAATGCAATACTACAACTTGAAAAGAAAACTAAAATCAAATCCTAAACTATCATCCTCATTCTGTTCTAACTAGGCTATTCTTTCTCAGAAATAAAATGCATTCAAACCATACTTAAGCTGCTACAAAGACTGATTTTGAAATCAACTTAAATCGATCTATTGATGCTTAAAGGAAAACGAAATTATCTGAGTTTATAAACGAAATTGAATTGTTGTCATACTGCTATGAAAGCAATCCCTATGCCACTGTTCTTGGAATTGAAATTGAACTTACCCTATCATCCTGGAATAAAACTGAATTATCCTATGGTATCTAAATGACTCAAATCGATGTTATTTTATAACTTGAATAAAATCATACTGAAAATTCTTTGAATTAAATCACACTGCTTGAATTAAATCCCAATGCTTGAAATCAATCGCACAGCTTTAACTAAACAATCACTACTTGAACTAAATAACACTACTTGAAATAAATCACACAACTTGAATTAGATCCCAATGCTTTGAAATAAATCTCACAGCTTGAATTAAATCACACTAGGAGTGTTTGAATGAAATCACACTGTTGGAATTAAATCACACAATTCAAATTGCGAAAACGAAGAACACAAAACTTATTGTTACCAGACACAAATTCATTTGCAACTGTAGTCAATACCCTTCAAACCATAAATCATTAACTCAACTAATCTCCAAATCATAAATCAGTCACTTGAACACACAGGGGGAAATCTATATTCAAACCCATGCCATATATCATAGTTTATATACATAAGCATACATAAATCATTCCATATAAACTCAAAAATCATTTATGTTCCTATATCGTGAATGCTCCAATTACAAATGTGAATATACTTGGCTTTAATAAAAGGAACAGAGTATGACTCTGTATTAAAACATCAACACGGACTATGTAATGAATTGGAAACATGCAAACTCAGGAAAACAATCCTTCAATCATTCAATTTGTAATGCAACGATAACTAAATGCTTGAAAATCGAACCACACATACTATGAAATCACACAAAAAACATTAATGCTTGCAACTGTAACTCAACGAAAACTTATACTATGAAATCACACACACCTAATTATCCTCCCTATTAATTAAGCTTATTTCTAGAGGTGGTGGGCCCTCTTACACTTGGAGTAAGCTAACTTACTGCATTAAAAGAGAGATTTAAAGCATTAAAAACATGACTCACAATCAACCACGCTGGCAAACGCTCTGGTTCGCAACTTGGAAATAGCCATATATATATAACTTCATAACAGAGCCTTGAAAACCAAATTACATAGATCACTGTATTTCTTGCTAATGACTACCAATGTACTCTATTACATCGGCCTTTAAAGGCAGTTGATTAAATGTAAAACTAACAACATATCTAACTATGGCAATCTTCACCAAACTAGAACTAATCTGAGCATGTTCAATTTGCTTCAAATAGGCTTTGCCTTGCTTGGAAAAAATTGCTTCCCTTCGAGATAACTAACTGCTAACATTAGAGTAACCTGCTTCTATTCCAATATGAAGGATCTTCGACTTTGAAAGCTTCGAGCTTGGCATAACAAAATCTCCTCGAGTTGTGTACATCGATCCTCAAGAAGTCAATAAGGAATGTGGAAGGAGTCCACTTGGCCACTACCGTCTTGAGTACGGGTCAAGGACCGGTTGTTGAGTATGAAAATGAGAATGATGTTGATGACAAGGCATCCTTTCCATCCTATGGTGACCTATCAACCCTGCCACTAATCTTCACAGCTAAACCCGTAAATAAATAGTTAACATGTTAAGAATATGACTCAAAATCCACTTAAAATTAATCATAAATAGCAAAACAATTCTAGTTAGATGCATTTACCTCTAATCATATATTAGCAGCGTTTAGGCAGTGATGTAGGTGGAAGGAGTAATTTTTCAGACAAAAGATAGTGAAAATAGGGGTGAGAAGCAGAAAATTTGGGGACAAAAATGGGCGCCAACAAAGGTTGCCTTGCTTCGATCTTCCGGCAAGATATTTATTTGATGGTATCCTGAAAAGCCAATTGTAAATGAATAAGCCTCTTGTCCTCCAACATTTTCTAATACTTCATCTGTAAATGGTGTTGGAAACGGATCGTGCACACATGCATCATTCAACTTTCTTAGATTTACGCATACCTTGATTTCACCTTTCTGTTTCTTCTCTTGGAAAACCATTGGGCTTACCCAATCAGATTCCTCTACTAATTTGATAAATCAACATCCAACATCTTATCAAGATCTAGGCACACCTTTCCTTTATACTTCAAATTTAGCCGATAAGTTCTCTGCTTAATGGGCTTCGCATTTCGTTTCAATGTAATCTTCATAACACCCAAATCTCCAACAATCCCCTTCAGATCCACAAACTTTGTGGGAAACAGGTCTTGGTATTCGCACAACAGTTGAGCCACCTTATCGACTATATCTTCGTCACAATAGTCTTCTATCTTTGCGAACTTAGGCTCTGCTTCAGTTCTAATATTTACTTATCTAGTTTTCAAAGGTTCTAATATGTTCGGGTTTTCAGCTTTCGGTCCTTCGACTTCGCGTTGTCCTTCTATCTCTAGAATGTTAATATTCCGTGGATCTTCTTCTTCCTCTTCAGCAGTGACATTGTAACATTCCATTGCATGGCACAGCTGTGTGCTCCAATCTGGCTGAGCCCATTCGACCTTAGGCGTTCTGACTATAGCTGCTTTTATCTCTTAGAGCGCTTCATCAATGCATCCAAACCCATCCTCAAAGTTGAAAGTCAATAAGAAACTCTCTCTTAAGATATCCCATTCAACTGTCCCATGATGAAGCTTCGTTTCCAAATACCAGTTCATCGGGATTGTATCTAAGGTATGAAAAAAATGTGCACCCATTATGGTTGTGGCTATGTTCCCCAGACCTTAGCCCATCGTGCCAGATGATCGCCTGGATCATCCTTCCCACTGTACTTTTCTGTCATCCGGGTATTAGCATATCCAAACCTTAATCTCATCCATTCTTCTGTATTCCTTCCATCCAACGAAGCTATCCTTGTGCGTACCCCACCAATGGGCAGGCATAGCGCGCAATGCCAACTGTAGGGCTTGGAAGCGGTGTTCTTCGGGTACTTCTATTTCAAATTCATCTAAAATCAGATCCACATCAGTCAAACCATCATAATGTGGAAGCTTCTTTACCTCGGTTGTGACACACGGTAGTGATTTGGTCATCATATTGCAACGGATCGTAGATACTTCATGCAACTGATTTTGCTAGTGTTCAAGCTCTTCATCTGAGTCTGAGGTGCATGAGCTATCCCTGTCCCACGCAATTCGTCCATTGAATGTAGGATTGATCTAATCTTCATTTTGTGTTGTGATCTTGTATATCTGATCCAGGTCATCATCTTCTTCCACAAAGTCGCGAACATGTTCAATATAACACGCTCCTTTAACAGGGTCTAGTGGTACTACCACCCTGAGCGAATTCCTTTCAAATGTCATCTTCTGCTTCTTCAAGTTGACTACCGCATCCATATCGATAACCCAATCAATTCCTAATAGCGTGGGGTACGGGTTACTATCATCCACTATTTCAGTGATCTCAAAGTCAGCCAGCACGTTAGTGCCCTCAATATCTACCGTTACACCATATAAGCCCCCCATCAGAATAATCTTCTGTTGATTTGCAATGCACAGCTGAATAGGAGACCACTGCAGTGCAGGTCTTTCCATCCTTTTACACGTCTACTTAGGCAGGACATTTGCAGCTGATCCCAGATCCAAGATTACCTGGTCCATTTCATATTCTCCTATTTGCGTGGTCAACCTCATCTCGTGCCCCGTTTGCTTCTTATGCTTACCAATTTTTCTCACGGTGCACTGTTCAACATGGGTCTTTTTTTTATTTGTGCACTTTTCAATTAACTCCTGCAGCCCTTCTACTACTATCTTATCGCACAGTAACTTCATATAGGTCTTTATAAAAGTATCTAATACCGAAGGATCTACCTCTTGCGTCATACTAGTTTCTAGCATTTTCTCCTGGCTTCTTGAGGTGGAGGGCTCAACGAAGTTCTTCTTTGCTTCCATGAAGGTCTCTTTAGCATGATTAAGGTCAAAGTCTATTTCCTTCTCAACAACCTTGTGCACCTCCCCGTCAGGCTCAGGCTTCTTGCCCTTATCTGCACCAGTGGCCATACCACTTCTTCTTACTATATTTATGCTATGATCTTCTTCGCGGGGCTCCACCCTCATCATCTGGATGTTCTGTGTAGGATGTTGGGGCTGCGTCTTCTTTTCCTGCATCTTTGCCATAAGGATAAGACATTCCTCTATCACATGGTCAAATTGTCTGCAATATTGACATGACAAATGTGGGGGGTTTGTGCAATCTCGCGCGAAGTGTCCTGCTTCGCCACAATTATAGCAAATTATTTGCCCACGTCCTCGGCCAACTCCTCCCCCTCTTCCTCATCTTCAACCTTGGAATCCTCCACGCGCTGCTCCTGTGCCCTAGTCCTGAGGCTGGTTTTATGCCTGCATTCGGTAGGTAGGGGTTCTATCCATCATTAGCTCATAACTCCTACAATGACGTACATCACGACCTACATACTTACAAAAATTGCAAAACAACTGTTGGGGGGTCTGTACAAACTTTTTCAGCAAATGGCTTTTTTTTGTCGCATATTGTCCTGTAACCTGGTAGATAATGCACCATGGCATAGCTCCCGTGCTCAGCCCAACATTATTCTGTGGTTTCAGGGGAACAGACCCTCCCCCAATAAGATAGTTCTTATAAACTGGGCAATGGTCCTTATCGTGCCCATGGCCCTTGCATTTCAAGCACCAAACTTCAACGCGCACCTCCCGCTGGGCTTCCTTTCCTTTCTTTAGGCTCTGCAACTCCAAGTGCAGCCTTTCCAGCTGTGAGTGAATCTATTGCACTCTAAGGTTTCTATCCTGTATGGGTGAGGCATCCAGCCTCATCGCGATTTCTAAGGCTTCTACTTGCATTGCTATCTTTTGTTGTGACAACGACACTCTTAAGTGTGGCAAAATCGACACTATATACTAGTTGCGATGCTGGGAATTTGTAATCACCATATTGGCCTACCCGATCAGGCATTTCAACCTTTGATCGAAATCCCAGGATGTCTCATCTATCTTTTTTCGAATTTCTTTAAACTCAGTCACCGACTGCGCCTTTGACTTAGGCTTCCTAAACTCCTTGTTCAGAGCTTGTTGGGTCTCTACCAACGTTGCGTTGGGGTTATCAGTGCAATACTTGATGTACCATGTCAGTGCTCGATCTTGTAAGGCTGTGACTAGGTATGCCTTCTTGATGTTATCGTTCGTAATCTGTTGTGTCGTCCATACAACTCCTGCAACAAACCAGAACAGTTCGGGGTCTTCGCTCCCTACTCCTTTAAAAATCGACATCTTCATCGTGTTCGCCATGTTGAATGGTGGAAGTGGAGGTGGAGGTGGAGGTGAAGTTGTATGTGTATGAGGTGGAGCTGGAGGTGTAGGTGGAGTGGACAGATGGGGTATCCTTGTGATACCCTGCTTAATTAACTGAACAGCACTTCATAGTGTAGTTAGCATCGTCCCTTCGTTGTCACTTGAAGGGGGTTCAATGAGCGGATTGTATTCTGAGTTTGATCCTTCATTTCTTCTAAATAATTTCCCACTTTGCATAGCCCCAAACATCAAGGTAACGACACAACCCTCTTTTCACATAACAACATTTTAATCCAAGTCTTTAATGATTTAAAATACTTACCTCGCAGTCCCTTAAAGAGTCTATGTTCCGCTTCCCTATAGATGATATTTCTATCGATTGCGAACTCAATCACAAAACTTCCTAGTGTGTGATCAATCCAATGATTTACGACCCACGCGATATTGTTTCCTGATGCTTCCAAACGTCGCACCAGTTTCGGAGTCCACAATATAGGGTCTTCAAGCCTCCACGTCCCTTGACTATTGGCCAATTTAGACAACCACTCGTGTAGTTAGTTAGGGAAGAAACATAAGAACGTGTCAGTCTTGTCTGTGTACAAATATCTCTGCAAACACTGCTCTTTGGACAATTTAGGGCTTCTATTCTCTTGAGCCGTAAACACATGTACGTTTTGTTCAAACACTTCTCAATCTCTTTCTTTGTAGGAAACCATTTATCACACATCTCTTAGATAGATCTCGATCCCGGCAACAGAACCATTTTTTGGCTTAAGGGGGCCTGACCCAGGTTCAAAGTTATTCGCGCCAACAAACAAAACCCTAACTGTTGTCCCTTTCAGAAACAACCTACATAGCGCATGTTGCAATCTCACTCGAAGCAATATTGGGGGATGCTTGAACTAGGTTTCTGCATCCAGAGATCGTGTGATGTGTTTCCTAAAGTCCTTATGGCTCAGATCTGCCTTCACACAGATCTATATTCATATGGTCCACTAATACAACTCTATCAAAATGGCTCTCAGACTTTGTGAAGGTCTACGATTAGGTTTTTCAGACCTAAAAGAAGCAAACTCACAACTTTCACTTAGTAAATAATAACCCTAGATCTGCCTTCACACAGATCTACCCGATTCAAATAGTTATCATAACAGATTTAGTTACTACCTTTGCGAAAACAGTTCATTACATTCTTCATGCATGAATATTAAAGATTCCACAGATTCGCGCAAAAATACACTTTATTTCACATAAACATATCATTAAGCGATAATGCATAAACTTAAACAGAAATAAGAACAAGGCACAGATGCAATAGATTTGGTCCAAAATCAGTCTTTATTAGATTCAATCTTCAAATTATAGACTCTTCCACCCTGTGCACCCAGTGGTAGGGGCCCACGCACTTAGCTGCGGACTTGCCAAGGTCTCCGCGCACTCAGCTGCAGGAACCTTCTCCTTTCGCCTAAGTACAAGAAATAGAGTTTTTCTGCCTTAGCACTTGCCCTTACACTTGTTCTTTACCAAAAGTTCGATATCTAGACTCGTTATGACTCAAATATTTATAGCTTTTCTATTACAATACCATGGCTCACAGCCTATGTGTGAGTCTCAAAACCATCCTATCACTTACCCATACAAGGGGCTAAAGCCCCTTTGACTCCTACTTAGTTGCGCACTTCGCTCCCACATTTTGCGGAGACTTTACATTCTTTACAAAATTCTACTCAAAAATTGATTAAACTAACCCAAAATTGGCCCTAGGGACCATATCCCAACAGTAGGCCATATTTCCACATACATGAAAAGAATTTAGCTATGTATGTTTCTTCTTCTTGTTTTTTATAACTTTTAAACTTGGGTGATATTTGGAGCAATGATTTGGAGAAGAAAATGGCTCGTATGTTTGAAGATATTAGATATGGTCAAGATGAAGCAAATCATAACTACAATGGTTTGAGAAAAACACTCATCTTTTACGATTTAATATTCAACCAATCTTTCTCCTAAATTTAACACAAACTATTTATTAAACAACCAAGCTTGGAAATTGAGTCAAATTTGCCTAACATATTCCATTTCACAAGAGTCTAGACTCTACATTAAACTATGTAACTAAAAATTCATAAAATATAAGCCACATTTACTCTAAAACAAGTAAAGTTTGACATTAGATTCCCAATATCATCCCCAAGCTTCATAGCCCTTTTTTCTTTCACTTCAACTACTAGACACTACTTATCACATTGATTTATTCTATTTGTGAACAAAGTAACATATTTTTTTCATATCTTGGTGTCAATAAAAATGGTTAACATAGTGCATGTTAACAAATGTTATACATCTTCTTATTACAAGGAAGATTATTGTAAGCATGGAAGAGACACATGCAAGGTCACAAAGTTACAAGTCCTTTATGAACATTGTGTACATGCAAGTACCAATTTAAGAGTATTATTTTCTAGCTACCACAATTATTGCATGCTCCTAGAACAAAGGAACTGACAAACAAGTTCCTTCGAGCGAGTAGCATGTAGGTTATTTCATTTAGTCCAGACAATGCATGGGTGGCTACAATATACGAGCAAATAGAGTTGTAGTGGCATAGGCACAAGGGTTCTTCAATTCTATTTTGTTTTGCTAAAATTCATAGTATATGTCTAATTTGCTTCTTATAAACTTCTAAAAGGCAAGGACAATGGATGACATGGGAGGGGAAGCAACCCCATGGTAATAATGTGCACAAGGCTAAAGGTGAGCATCAATTATGAATTCTCTTCAGCATTGGTATAAACAAATCCATATGTTCTAACATGACATTATTGTGCCTAATTATTATGATAATGTTTGTTTCAACACTAGCATAGACTTAGTAGTAAGGTGATGTGAAATAATGCTACCTAGTTATTGTCAATGCAATCTCTAGTGAATGATTTGATGGATGGAACCTTTTGTTAAATAAGGGTGGGCGGTTATAGGTGTTATCCTTGGGTGTGTCAGGCTTGGAAGTTCTTGATGTGGGTGATTGTCCCCTCAAAAATATTAGTCATATTAGTGTGTATTGTATTTGGAAGGTTGTGATTATGTGATAAGGTGGGTAGAAAAGAACATATATAGAGAACGAGAATTTGGCTAGAAAGTAAGAAATAATTAAGTGAGGCCATGCAATTAGCTTATCATGGAGTGGATAAGGGCATAATTGGTTGCATGAAATGTAATGATTAATCTAGTTGCATTGTAAATCCCTTATAATGTTGTCTGCGTGCCATATTGAAGATATGCAAGGAACAATCATGCAAATGCTATGTATAGAATTTGCACACAGAGGAAAGAGGTAGGGAAAGGTACCAACATAGAATAGGAATTCTTATATAACATAATACAACAACAGAGGAATATCCATTTTTGATATAATTCCATGGAAGTACATCTAGATGAAGGAGAGTTCATGAAAGCAATAGTTCTTCCAAGTTGTACAATGTTTTCACACACACACACACACACATACTATTTTTTTCTCTCTCTTTCACACACACATACTATTTTTTTTCTCTGTCTCTTTCACACACACATATATTTTGAAAGAAAAGAATGTTGCTATATTTACTATATATTTGAAAAGCAAGTAGCAAGTGAAACCACTAGAGCCTAAGTCGTAGAGTTCACTAGACTTCAAGGTTGAGGTTTGAAAAAGGACAAATTTCAAGGAAATTTTCAAATTTATTTAGGTACCTCTCGTTGTTTGTCACTCATTGCTCCTATCATCCTACTACTCCTTACTTTATACTCCTATGTAGTGTGACCTATCTAATGGAAACTCTTGCTATGCACTCCTCCATAGTGTTGCCTTCACTTATTAGTTACACACTTACCCATTATTACTAGAACCTCCACAATGTCGCTTCTATGAGTCATGACAGGCCATTGTTTGGGTGTTGGGATTTGCTATGATCCATGGAGTGTCAAGCCATGACAATTATCTCTTGCTATGTGGAGAAATGGTTGATGAGAAATTGTTTTGTATTCAATATCCAAGCAAAGGTTATGAGTCACTACATATTCAAATGAGATAAGGCACTAACTTATATATAACTATGTTGTGATTGTATATTAAACATTCTAAATAGATAGAAATCTCTCTCTTTTTCTATGTGTGTGTGTGTGTGTATGTGAAGAAGAAACAATAGTGTTTTCGCTAGTAGAACTTCTAGATAATACAACGAGATCAACAAGGAGCTTTTTGTATTGTTACATGAAACTAGGACACAAAGTTGTGTTTTCAGATGGACCTTTCCATCTAGGCAAGTTTGAAAATTTATAAAAAAAAAAAAGGTGAAAAGTGGGAGACAATCAAGAGGTCATCTCCCTTGAATTCTTGGAGTAGCAAGAACCCTTCTTGCAAGAAAAGTGCATCATTTGAAAGAAATTGACTTTTGCATTGCAATCTCTCTCTCTCTCTCTATATCCTATGCATCTTTCTATAAAATATATGGAAAATGTGCTCTCTCTCTCCGCCCCCGAGACACACATCATCATTATCAAACTCAAACTTGAACCCAAACCATGTAGCTTTCATTGAAAGTGAGGAAATCAGAAAGTTCTAGCATCACTCTTCTTTTTAGAGGTTATCAACCTATAACAAATATCTTGTTGACTTTGTTGTGAAAGCAAAGAAATTAGGATCAAATCCCACATAGATGTCAACTTTGTCACTTTCTTCATTCTTATTTAAAGATAGGTCTATTCCTTAAAGACCAATTCCCCTAGGCTATATATGAAGGCTGTATCCATCTAAGAATCCATTGAATCCAAACAATGTCTATGTAATGCACTATGAAACTTAATATTATGGGTGTGCATAAGTGAAAGATAATGTGTTGAATTAATTATTCATCTCACATAATCAAGTGCATTCGATTTTGGATCAATATATATTTTATTTTATTTATTCATTTTAAAAATCAATTTGAACATATCTACACAACTATTTGGTAGACTATTTATAAAAACAATATTAAATCAATTTTCCATAAGATAGCATTCAAGAACGCATGTTTTGTAATCAGATATAGATAATGTTTTGTAACTATATAGCATTCAAGAAAGCAGGTTTTGTAATCAGATATGGATAATATTTTGTAACGACGAGGCTTTAACCATCAGGCTGAGCTTAAGCCGGGGCTAGCCCATTTATTGGATATAAGAACATCTATACCCAAGATTGTGTGAAGTAGATGCCTTTTGGAAATTTTAGTTCTCCAAAATAACTTTCATATTGAACCTCTATAAAATTTTAAATTTGAAAATTTGAAATTTAAAATTTAAAACTAAGTGACTTCCATACCCAACCTGTACTTCCATAAAGTTTAAACCTCTACGCGCTGGCTGAGGCTAAACCCTACCCAAACTAACAAAGTTCCATCGGTAGTGAAACGAAACAAACAACTGCGTCGTACATAAACAATGTAGGTCTGATGAATATATGGGTAGTCTCATTGGCTTAATGTTGTTCTGTTGTTCTGGATCCCCAATTGCTGTCTAATCTGTTGTACCCACAAAGAACCAAATTGTATTTGTCCAGCTGGATATGACTCCCTAATGCTCTGGCCATGGCATGTCTCGAATTGTTTTGAGCTTTTGAAATCTGTAGCTGAAAAGGATTGGGTTTTAACCACAAATTCAAAGGAAGACACGACATACAAGCTCGATCTAGCTATTGTAAATATACATATATAAGGCCATATGTAGCTTATTGTGTATGGTACAACCACCAATCTTCACACATCGTTTACATGGACCACTTCTTCTTTCTTGGCTCTTTCCTTTTCTAGCAAATACAGACGTTCAGCTTCTGGCATTGTCGACATTATTGCACGCAGCCTGGAATTGATTTCTTCAAGCCTTTCTGCCATACTGTCATTTGTAAACATGCCCACAATAACGCGCTGAATGGTTTCCCTGCTTTCAATTAATGGTAGGATTATGATAACCAATGATCCAATAGTGCCCCAAGCAATGGAGATGACTGCCCAAAATGTGAAATATCGACTGCTGAACACCCTTGCTGGAAGTGAAAGAGCTGGCCAGAGAATGACAATGACAATGGTAATTCCAATACCCCATTTGATGATCCATGTTTTGGCTCTGTTCAGCTTTTCCTCATTGAATTCCTCTGTCGGTAGGTCTATTTTGTCCTTCTCAACCGTGGCAATGGATTTGGTTGTCTCCCAGTCGTAATTTTGGGGCCATACAAGACTACAGGCAGCATGAATTAGTCCCCCTGCTAGTACTGATACGAGGTTTCCTGCAAGCATGGGAGCATTCTTTCCTGTCGTGTAAAGGTTAACCCGCCCATATTCCGCTTTTGTCACAGAGAGCCATGTGATTATTCCTACCACACATCCAACAATTGTCCCCGCTATGGCTCCTACTGCATTCGCCTTCTTCCACAGAAGCAGAAAAGCTATGGGCATTACCGCGGAACCAATCAGCACTCCCGTGGCTAAATACATCCATCCAAGCGAAATGCCAGCCTTGTTCAGTGCCACTGCTAGGACTCCCATAAAGCATCCAAAGACGAGGACCATTGCCCGAGAAACTTTCAGAATTTGCTTTCCATTGGCATTGGGATTGATATAGGTACGGTAGACGTCATAAGTACAAAGTGAAGACACTGCTATAAGTTCTGAGGAACCGGCAGATGTCACAGCCCTGCAGACATAATCAGTTATTAATTCATCGATATGTAAGTAATAGGTAATTCAATTTATTCATTTACAATGTAATTTAAGAGATATATTTTGCATTCACATATGGCATATCTTATAAATCTATATAGAGCTATATAAATCTTGTACTCCGTATTTGATGATGTCCAATAGATCCTGTTTAGGTCTTCCAAGGACGATAATAAGTTTCACTTAATTTCATTTCATGGTCTGTCTCTTTCTCTCACACATCCATGCAGAGGGTCTTCCAAGGACGATAATAAGTTTCACTTAATTTCATTTCATGGTCTGTCTCTTTCTCTCACACATCCATGCAGAGAGCCAAGCAGCCTTTCATGTTCAATCCTAATATACTTGCTTGACGTGTGACATGAAGTTTTCTTTTAGAATTCTCTATAATCATCTTGTCTACAGACCAAAAAGAAGTCCATGAGACTCACAAATACATGTACAATATCCCAACGGAATGCCTAAGGCATCTCCATGCTAAGAAAGACATGAAAATGCAAGTGAAAATATATCGAGAAAGCTCCATATAACTGCACTTCTAGAGATTCTATCAAGAGACAACTACATAAACCATCCATCTTCATTGAATACCATAACTTCCTTAAAGAAGTGGCTATAGTCATACGAGCATTTGATGCAGTGTCAGAGGAAATCGAGTAGTCCCTGGCACGGAAGTTGTACTAAGTTCCCAAATATTACTTATCAGGTCCAATGAAACAAGTCATCTGTCATTGTGGAGGACTCCTAATCTGTTTGGTATAGACCTATAAGGCCAGCGAGGAGTTCCACAAATATGATTATGCTCTCAACTTAGGCCAAATACGAGACAATCTCTAGTCACTCCACAATTTTGAGCTGGACTTGAATCTCTCTTTTGACCTACTGCAGAGGTAATAGGCCAGAAGAAGCAAGTTGTAAACAAAGAGGTAGAGGAATTGTGCTTATCTCAAGACAAATGGCGCTTATAAATGGGGTTAAAAACACTTGATTTTTACATTTAAAGATAATACTAAGATACCTGTCCAAATCCTTGGATGATAAATGATATCGCTGGGCTACCAATCAAGTCTATAATAGATTGGACATTGGAAGATGAAATGATCTTTCGACTCTACTTCCAAAGAGAAAAGTCTATAGGTAAGTTGTTTACTCTACGTTCAAAGGGAAAAGTCTATAGTTAAATTACTCTAGCTAGCTGTAGCACGATTCTAGTGTAGTTAGATGTTTACAGGGTGAGCACTAGACCTCAATGTGAAATACACTTATATTCTTATTGCAAGCAGTTAGATACATAGTTATCCAGGGTAGTTTTCATAAATGTACAAACCAATGTTGAAAAAATCAGTCAGGGAACTTTGTTGGGGTTTAAAAACTGAACACTGCAGAAAATTGACAAAAACCTGGCAAACACTAACAAAGACATTTTCTTTTTCATTTCTTTCTAATGCCTTTTTGGCACCCTCTCACATGTTCAAAAAAATTTGGGTTTTTTGTTTGGGCAATTTCTTGGCTGCGAGGATAACTTGGAAAAAATATGCTGATTTCTCCATAAACTTTTCAACTTTGGTTTACGTACAATAAAATTATTTTCTCAGATCTACTCCCAGAAAGTTGGTTTGTGACCTAGTTATCCAAGGCCTTTGTTTGATCTTTAAATGCTTCTATGCCAAATATTATTTAGCAGCCTTTGAGATGTCAATACTTAAGAAAGATAAGCAATATGACAATTTTTTTTAAATGAGTGAACATTGGCAAGAATGTAATATCCCTTATTATTATTTTGCTAAAATATCAAGAGTTTTTAATTCAAAAGTTCGTGGCATGAAAATTTTATCTCAAAACTCCATACAATCATACAAATTTCACAAATGGAAAATACCAGTAATGTAATAAAATATGCAAACCCAGAAATAAAAATGTTGCAAGTACAACCCTATTTTATTGGAGAAATTCTTTGGAGGAATTTACCTAAAATTTTGAGATAAAACTGGCATTGTACTTCAGAATTTTTTTTGCCCAAATATGGAACCAACTCGGCCCTTCCATTGAGAACTCAACCAGGCAATATGACCTAGAATTTTGGCTTGCCCAGAAGAAACAATTCAGCTTCTGATTCGGCCTCTTTTAACCCAGCGATTTGTGCACCAATTAGCTCAAAAAATCCATCCCCACTTGTTAGTTTATGTAGCTCAGATAGGTGTTCTAGTCTCAGATGGTGTCTATGAGGCTAAGGAACACAGTGGTTTGATTTTTTCCAATACCTAGAAAAAGTTTCTAAGGAAAATTACCTTAATTAGAATTAATTAGCTAATTTATTAATTTTCTTAAGCCTAACTTTGGAAAATGACTTATTTAATAAGGATTAATTGAGGTAAATTGAATTTCCTCTAGTGATTTCTAGAAAAGTCATTTGATGGGGTCAAGATGATTTTAATCATTGATTGAGATTACATCGTGGCCATTGATTGCTCTATAGATTTTCCTGTAGAATCACAACTCATGTAATGTACTAAAACAGAAGACAAGAATCTACTCTATTCTTTAAACAATGGAAACCAATAGATCAATTAAAACAATAATCGACAAGAGGAAGATAATCAAAGACACAGAACACAATTGTTTCTATGGGGAAAGCCACTGCTCAAAACCTCGACTATCTATTGCATTAATCAGAAATCTGAGTGATAATACAAAGCTTGTTCTCACAAGAACAATTCTTGCACAAGTATGATCTATCTCACTGCTCACAAGCTAGCTCAGGCCAACACTTAGCCTATTCAACTGCTCTCCAAGCCCCTACTTCCTTGCACAATTCCTAGAGGAATTAGCCTCTATTTGATTAGGAAATCCTTCTTCCATAACTGCGCACTCCAATTTTAGGTCCTCAACTGATTGCATGCATCATTTGTACAACTCGGAAAGTTATACAACTGATAGTACACTATCCTTGCACTCTAATCTCAACTGGGTCTTCCTCTGAACTGACATGCATGAGTTTCTCTTAAGTGAATTTCCAGTTAGCTGGAGTAGCACTGAGGGTGCACCAGTGCACCAACTCACTACTAGACCTCTACTAGTTCCACAAATAGTTAGCACTAATTTAACTCAGTCAAACTGAATTATCTAATTACAACTCAAATAAACTCATCATGGACCCCTAAAATTTAAGGAGAACATATACATAACTACAGAAAGACTTCCAATTCGAAATTCCTAAGTTAATTAAATCAATTAAACTTAATTAAGTATTTACAAGTTGCTATGAGAATAGAATTCAATTTTAATTCACAGTTTAATTTAAGGACAAATTAAACTGGAATTTATTGTTCCCATTTCTCAACACTCCCTCTCAACAAGAAAAGGTTATTAGCTACGACGATTCTGTCTTTGTGAAACTCGAATTTACATCTTGACAATGCCTTTGTCAAAATGTCAGCATCTTGCTCCTTCGTGGTGTGATAATTTCTAAATAGAAATCCAAATGCAGTGATTAATATTATTTCTTCTACTTATTAACTCAGAAATAATTTATTCACAGTGTTCTTACGACAAATATCAAAATAAATTCTACTGCAGCCTTCACAATTAAAATACTGTGGAAAGTAAATGCAAAGAAAAATACTGGCACAAATACAATCACAATGACATGGTTGTTTTTGGACAATTGTCCCTGGAAAAACCCAATGTGGGAAAATCGGTGCAGTAGATGAGGGTTTCTTTATTATTCTTCAGCAAAAATCTCATGTACAAGTTACAACCAGTAGAATAGAATAGGATTCTCTGTGAGAAAATTTACAGACGTTTCCTGACAAGTTTCTGATCCAAGAGAAGTGCTCCTCTTCCCTTTGTGTCTCACTGTATCCCAGCATCAACTTTCCCACGCTGTCCCAGTGTCAAAACTGCCCCGCGCAGTCCCAGCGTCAAGTTGCTCTTGCGCTGTCTCTCCCTTCTTCTCTGCATCTCCTTCCTTTGCACTCCCGACTGATGTTGGTTACCTTGACTCTCTTTTCCACCTGCAACTCTCCCTCTGATTCCATTTTCTCTTGCCGAACTTCGACCAGTGAGAAAATCGATCTTACTTGGGAAACTGAGTATCTACCTCTGGTGTATTCTCCAAGTGCCCATCAAGCCTCCTCTTATAATCCCCTCGTTGATCACTTAACAACCTAGATTAGATCCTAATCAATGGCGAGGATCATATTGACTTGATCTCCGCCTTCTTCTAGAAGTTTCACCCATAGTTTAGATTAATACCCATTAATTATTTTAATTTCCTAAGTTTAGACTTAGGGTCCCATTAAAAATAATTAATTATTTTAATAAAATTGTCTCCGGGTGGAATTTCCCAAAACGATTTATGGGTATTGGAGAATGCATGTTTCTAAGCCTCCCTGCAAAATTTGAGACATAGAGTACATCCGATGCTACCAAAAATCAACACGTGGGAATGTACTCCAACAACATAATCCGCCTCAATACACAATCTCGAAGATGATGATATCGGATATCAATGTGCTTGGACCGATCATGAAAAATTGGATTTTCAGAGCGTTTGATACAACTCTGATTATCACAATAAATCATAGTTGGATCCATCTGCTAACCAAACAAACGAACCAGAATCTTCCTCATCCAGATGGCCTCACATGCTACTTGATTTGCAGCCATGTACTCTGCCTTTGCCGAACTGAGTGCAACCAATCTCTGTTTCCTGCTGTACCAAGAAACTACTGCTGACCCAATACTGAAGATCCCTCCAGATGTGCTCTTCCTGTTGAATGGACTCCCTGCCCAATCTACATTGATGAAGCCTTGGAGCTTCACTTCCTCTGTTTGTCTGTACCACAATCCATACTGAGTAGTGCCCTTAAGGTATCTCAACACATACTTTTCCGCCTTCCAATACAACTTGGTAGGCCTAACCATCGCTTGACTAAGCTAGTTAATTGCATAGCACATATCTGGTTGTGTGTTCACCAAATACATGAGTGAACCCACAAGCTGCCTGTAAACAGTAGCTTCCACTACTTCCCTCGAAGTAGCATCCTCTTTCCTCCAGTTACCTGCTAGAGGAGTCTCCATGGGTTCGCTGCTCTCTATGTGAAACCTCTTGAGTATCTCGTCAGTATACTTTCCCTGAGACACAAACAGTTTCCCATCACCCTACCATACTTCCATGCCTAGAAAGTAATGCATGAGCCCCATGTCCTTCATCTCAAACTCTCTTGCAAAGTCCTTCTTGCAAGACTTGATCAGCTGATCATCACCTGTCAAAATCAAATCGTCGACATATAACACAATGATCAACAATTTACCTTCCACCACTATGTGGTACAGGTTCGCATCCGCTTCACTCTTGGTGAAGCCCAACCCGGTGAAGTAACTATCGATTCTGGTGTACCAAGCACAGGGTGCTTGTGAAAATTCCTAATCCTCAAGGAGCCCCTACTGCAAAAAATCTGAGTCTACTTCACCTACTTGATTTTAATTACATTCATCAAGTTATTCTTCTGAATATTGAAGCAAATTACTTCTGCAGCCTACACTACTTTAAATATTTGATTTCATGAAATAGAAAACTGAGTAAAGAACAAGATACATAGGACAATTATTTTTGGACAAAATAGTCCCCAAAAAAACCCAATGCGGGAAAACCAGTGCAGAAGCTCTGAGGGTTTTCTATTATTAAGCAGTAGTTCTGAATACAAATGTTGGATGCCCTCCTGACAATCTCATGACAGAGAAAATACAATGACGTAAAAGTTTGAGTGAGTTTTACCTCACTTCACCTGGTAGATTCCGACTGATCCGACCGCAAGACTGGCTAACCCTGACTACTTTTGCGCTGGCCTTGCATAGGCCCTACATCAGCCTTTCAGGCTCTGCGTCAACCCTGCACTGCCACTTCTGCCCACTGCGTTAGCTTTCTCGGTTGTTCTGGCTTTCTGCATGGAGGGCAGCTTTCTGCTTCTGCGTCAGGCCTGTGTGGGCCCAGATTGACCTAGCGTCAGTCCTCTTAGTTGCTGCACTGCCTCTAGTAGCTTCTCTCCGCCTCTCTGTCAGTACTCCCGAATTATCCCTGCCCCTTTGCTGCAAGATCTCCCCATTTGATTTTCCTCCTGAGAACTTCTCACATCAGAAAATCGATTTCCTCAATCACTTTGTGTTTCTAAATGAACCCCAAGCCTCCTTATATTTTTCTTGTTGAGACCTCAATGGCCGAGATTAAGTCTCTAATCAACGGCTAAGATTAAAACATGACTTGATCCACCTTTTAGATCATTCTCACCCATATTTTGATTAATACCCATTAATATTTTAATTTTCCTAAGTTTAGACTTAGCAACCCCATTAATAATATTAATTATTTTAATAAAATACAATCTGGGTGGAATTTCACCAAACGGTTTCTGAGTTCTTTAGAACTCATGTGCTTTAGTCTCTCCACCAATTTGCAAGGCTAGAGTACCTCCGATGCTACCAAAAACTAACACTCCCTCTTAGCGAGAAAAGTGCTCTAGCAACAATGTCCAACTGCATGCTGCTCTGCTTTTGAAGCACCTCCTTTCTGCACTGTTGTTGCCACCAACATTGTGCTACTGTTGCTACTGTACTACTGCCCATGACACTACCACTTCCACTGTTGCATCTGTACTACAGCTCCCTCTCAAATGCTGCATCTGCTATACTGCTAGCACTGCCACTGCTAACACTACACCGCAACTCAGTTGTTGAGAGAAGCAACTAAAAAACATCCAAAATTAACTGAACTTCATTGTGTTCAGCATAATACCATGAATGTTGGAATCTGATTGCTCTAGTCTCTGACTCTCTAAATCTTCTGCACTGCTGCTGACTTCTGCACTGTTGCCAACCTTGCTCTACGCTGATCAGCTCCTGGTCTCAGGGTATTGCATCTGTCTCTCCAAACAATCCACTGCATCATATGACACCAAGTCCATCTCGTTACTGTTGAATCTCGGGCTCTCGTAGCAAGGAATTGATCCAAGAGGTGGACTCCTCAAGGATCTTGCCCACATGTAGTCCTCCCGAATACAACTCAATATCGCCCCATTTCCCTCCTGGAGATGCATGGTCACTCATGGCAAACTCCTCTTCCTCAATATTTGTTGGAGCAGCCTTAGGATCATGTTTCTCATCCTTATCCTTTTGCCTCAAAGGACATTGGGATGCAAAGTGGCCCATCTCGCCACATCTAAAACATTTCACCTTCGAAATGTCCTTTCACTTCTGCTTCTGCTACCCCTTTGATGCTAGAGATGCGTTCTTCTCCTCCTCCTTGGTCTTCATGCCACTCCCACTGCTGCCATTGAGGTTGACCTTAACTAGGTCCCTCCTTAATTCCTCTTGTTGAAGGGTTGCCCACATCTCCTCCCATGAAGGTAGTCTTTCCCTGCCCAATATACTTTGGACAAAGACTTGCCATTCATCTAAGACTCCACTCAGGGCTATCCTTACCATCGCTGTAGATTAAGGAGTGGACCCCACTACAGCAAGCTGGTCTCTGGTGTCCTGAAGACGAAGATAGGAGTTGACTTCTTCTCTGTTCTGCATCAATGTCCGCTGCAACTTTTGTTCTAGGTATATCTTCTGTTGTTCGGAAGAGCCTTCATATAGAGAAGACAAGGCTTCCCACATCTCTCGGGCTGTATCTTTTCCCTGCAAGTGTGAGATCACATGATCTCGAACTCCATCAAGAATGAGCCTCTTTGCCTTCCCCTGCTCGGCCTTGTATTTCTTCCTTTGATCATTGTTAGCAGGAACAACCACAACACTCTTGACATAGGCTTTGAGATCGTACTCCTCCAGAATAGCTAAGATTCTAGTCTTCCTTATGACATAGTTGGAAGCTCCTTCCAACCTGTCCTGATCTCTGAGCCCATGCGATGCCATCTCACCCAACTTCGAATTGACTCCTCTAGTCATTGCTCAGCACTGGTCTGCTACCCAGCAAGTGAAAAATTCGAACATTTTGCGAGAAAAATTCTCTGAGTAGAAATTCCCCTTCTATGTGTTTTCGCTCTTTTTCCGACGAATTTCTGCCCCGACAAAAAATGCATCCTTCAAGCACTGCGCTGAGGCTCTGTGTCACTCCCTCTGCCTCTGTCGACTCTCTTAGAGAGAGATTTCCTCGGAATCTCAGCTTCCTAGCAGGGACTGCGCAATCCCTTCAAGGGGATTCGAATTGTTGCAACTATTGGCCTCTCTTCTTAGCGCTAGATCTTCTCTTCTTGTTTCAAAATCAATCCTCTGATACCATGTGAAAATTCCTAATCCTTAAGGAACCCCTACTGTAGCAAATATGAATCTACTTCACCTACTTGATTTTAATTACATTCATCAAGTTATTCTTCTGAATACTAAAGCAAATTACTTCTGCAGCCTACACTATTTTAAATATTTGATTTCATAAAACAGAAAACTGAGCAAAGAACAAAATACATAGGATATAGTTCTTTTTGGACAAAATAGTCCCCAGAAAAACCCAATGAGGGAAAACTAGTGCAACAACTCTGAGGGTTTTCTATTATTAAGCAGTACTTCTGAATACAAATGCTGGATGCCCTCCCGGCAATCCAGTGATAGAGAAAATACAATGGCGGAAAAATCTGAGTGAGTTTTACCTCACTTCACTTGGCAGATTCCGTTGATCCAGCAGCAAGACTGGCTAACCCAGGCTACTTCTGCGTTGGCCTTGCGTCAGTGTTTTAGGCTCTGCGTCAGCCATACGCTACCACTTCTGCCCATTGCGTCAGCGTTCCCGACTGTTTCGGTAGTTCTGGCTTTCTGTGTGGAGGGTAGTTTTCTGCTTTTGCGTTGGGTCTTTTGGCTCTGTGTTAGGCATCTGTGCGCCCAGATCGGCCCAGCGTCAATCCTCTTAGCTGCTGCGCTGCCTCCAGTAGCTTCTCTCTACCTCTCTGCTAGTACTCTCGAACTATCACCACCCCTCTGCTGCAAGATCTCCCCAATCAATTTTCCTCCCGAGAACTTCTCACCTCAGAAAATCGATTTCCTCAATCTCTTTGTGTGTTTCTAAATGAACCCCAAGCCTCCTTATACTTTTCCTGTTGAGACTTCAACGGACGATATTAAGTCTCTAATCAACGACAAAGATTAAAACATGACTTGATCTGCCTTCTAGATCATTCTCACCCATACTTTGATTAATACCCATTAATATTTTAATTTTCCTATGTTTAGACTTAGGAACCCCATTAAAAATATTAATTATTTTAATAAAATACAATATGGGTGGAATTTCACCAAACGGTTTCGGTGTTCTTTAGAACTCATATGCCTTGGCCTTTCCACCAATTTTCAAGGCTAGAGCATTTCCAATGCTACCAAAAACTAGCAGTGATTGCTTCAGCCCATACAATGCCCTCTTGAGCTGGCACACATGTGACTCACGGTTGAAGGTCTCAAAACCTTCAGGCTGCTCTATGTACACCTCTTCCTCAATCATGTCATCTACGAAGGCTATCTTTACATCCATCTAATGTATCTTCCAACCCATCTGCATTGATAGTGCCAATATAGATCTGATCGATGAGTGCCTTGCAACAGGAGCAAAGGTCTCATCATAGTCAATCCCCTCTCCCTGTGAGAAGCCACAGCCCACAAACCTGGCCTTATGCTTCTCCACACTACCATATGTATCTTTCTTTACCTTATAAATACATCGGGAGCTCACCACTGACTTGTCCTTTGGTCTTGGGACCACATCCCAAACACTGTTACAAACTATGGAGTCATACTCCTCAACCATGGCATCAACCCAAACCGGTTGTTGTATTGCCTCCTCAAAGGAAGATGGCTCTGTTTCAACACATCCGCTCATAAGAGCCATGTATCCAATGTACCTCTCAGGTGAACTCCTCTACCTGAGCTGAGATGTGGGTGCTCCCACATTCTCTCGTGCATCATGCAATAGCCTGTCAGCGTCTCTGGTGCGTTTTATCCCATCTCTGGAAGTCTTTGCCTGAGTGGTTGCCTCCACTCCCGAATCCTCTGCATGTGGATGCTCCACATCAATCTGAGGCTCCTCAACCTTAGGAGCTAAAAGCTCCTCAAACGCATGTAGCTCAAGCTCCCTCTCAAGGGAAACTCTCGTAGCCTTCTCCTCATGGAATCTGACATCCTTGCGAACCTCTGTCATCCTGTTGGTCGAAAAGTACACCCGATAGTTGTGTGAGGTGTATCAGTGTACCCCACAAATATCCCCAACTATGCTGTCGGTTCAAGTTTCTTTCGTGCATCTTTGGTCACATGGCAATATCCCGATGACCCAAAAATCTTGAAGTGACAACAATCTGGTCTCTTATCGGAATAAGCCTCCTTCGGTGTCTTCATCCCAAGTATCTGATGCGAACTATGGTTCTGCAAATAAACCGTTGTGTTGCATGCCTCAACCCACAAGTATAGTCGTAGTCCCTGATCATGCAACATCGCTCATGCCGCTTGTACAATGCTTCTGTTCTTCCTCTAGGCCACCCCATTATGTTGTGGGTTATGGGGTGTCTTCAACTCCCGTTTAATCCCTTCTGCTGCACAAAAGTTCTTAAACTCATTTGGGACATACTCACCACCATTATCACTCCTCAGAGCTTTAACCTTCTTTCCAGATTCTTTCTCCACCAATGCTCTAAATTCACAAAACTTTGTGAAAGTTTGATCCTTTTTCTACATGAAAAATATCCAACATTTACGAGAAAAGACATCAACAAATATAACATAATACTAGTGTTTGGTTGTGGATGCTGTTGAGAATGGTCCACACACATCTGAATGGACTTTCTCTAGAATCGCCTCTGTTCGACTGTCTTTGTCGTGAAAGGAAGCCTTGGTGTATTTTCCCAAAGTACACCCCTTGCATGTATCAACTTGCTCTAGCATACCTTTGGGAAGACCAATAGAGATCTGCTGCATGATTTTCAAAGCCCCATGATGCAAGTGACCCAATCGCCTGTGCCACAACTCGCCAACATATCGTCTCTACACCTTCTCACATATATCGGCAAACCCTCGTTCAGTTAAGAGGAGAAGCCCCTTGCCTACGAGGACCCAGCAGCAGAACCGCGCCAGACATCTCCCCGCGAGGCAGTCCAGGATCATTAGATCACGGAGACAGCACAATGGGAGGCAACCAGTGACCACTATTTCAAGCCAGCAAACCTTACTGGACTACCCACAGTTCTCCTCTCTCGACCTCGGATGTTAGGAGAATCGGACTCCCACATTCGCGTCCCCAGGGTCTTCTTCACCAGTGATCCTGCGACGCAGTCTAGAGATTAGTCGGCGAGGCCGGGATCGGAGCTCCATACGCTCTCCCCGACCCGCCTCGTTTTTACTTTCTATCTTTCTCTCAGTATTTCTCTTTATAAGGAAACCATTTGGTTCTCCTACTGGGCACGACCCCCTTTTGTAACCGACAGTCCCTTTGACCTACTTTGTGGTCATTCGTTGGACATTAATAACATTATCTTATCTTATCTTATCTACTTTCATGCTCAAAGCAGCAAAATCCTCTACCTCCAACTTATAGAGATTCTTAACTCGAATCCCTATCTTCTTTACTTGACCCCTGACTATGTGTCGAAGGAACGCCTTTCATTTCGAGAGAAGTACATCATAGCCTCTATGCTCAAGCATGGCGACCGATAGTAAGTTCTTCTTCAACCCTGGCACATAAATAACACCCCTCAAGGTTAGAGGAGCACCTTGCTTCCTCTTTAAAGTAACCGTGCCCAATCTAGTAGCACTATACCTCCCGTCGTCACCTATCTCGATATGCATCTGGAGATCCTTCTCCTCTAGTTCACTGAACAACTCCTTGTCACTAGTCATGTGGAATGAAGCTCCACTGTCAAGGTACCATACAGTGATACACTACCCATCATTGGTGACACCATGCATGCAATGAGAGTAAAGCCCAATTCGAATTGAGAGGCCAAAGCCTCACCCGCCACACCTCCTGAGGACTTCTTCTTGGACTTCTTGAGTAGCCAATTTGTAGCAGAATGGCCTAGCTTGTGACAATGAAAGCACTTAACTTTCGTCATGTCTTTCTTCTTACCTCCATGGCAAGAATCTAATTTGGAATGGGACGTCTTCCCTTTCCCTTTCCTTACCTTACTCGCTAAGGCACACTTTTCCTCATCATTAGTCTTTGATGAGGAACCATCTCTGGTGTTCATTCTGATCTCCTTCAGCATCAAATCTGACCACAGTCGTTCCTAATCTGGCAGTTTCTCCCTCCCATTAACAAAGTCCTAATAGTTATACCAACTTGTAATATCCCTAACCCGGAATATTCCTCAAACCCCAGCAAAACAACGTGCAAATGATATAATAACAAAATAATAGTGGTACAACGTATAATTATGTAAACAGGAAATATAAGCAGATACTCAAGAAATGCAGCGTGAAATGCTAAGCCATTTTATTATACTGAGCAATAAAATGAGTACAGGAGGTGATAAAAAAGATGGCACCTCGACTTGCACAAGGCAAGTGGAGAAATACACTCAGAATAACAAAGAATGGCCTATCTGCGTGGATGTTGCTAGAAAACTGTCACGCTACTACTGCTGCTAGAAAAAAAATGATGACTTGGGGCTACTCCCCTCCTCAGAAAATGCTGAAACTCTAGAATCGGGCTCTACTCAAGAAACCCAGAAAAACCCAGAAAGATTTCCTGGAATAGCTGACCCCCGAAAATCGCCCCCTTGGGGATCTACGCAGTTCTTCAACGCTCTGCGCTACCACTGAAGAAACCCCTCCAAAAATATGCCAGAAACTCTGCCAAAAATCCTCCAATAAGCGAGGGCTGTTCCCCTGCTCAATCACCCAGCATAAATCCTCCTACAAAAACCCCAATCCAACACTACAGCCAGAAAGAACTCCGTCCCTCTCTCAGTACTGCGTAGCCCTCCAAAACGCTAATGTAACTGTTGTTGAAATGCCAATAGAAATACCTTGCCCGAGCAGGCACTCGAAGTCCCCCGGGGCTAAGGGTGAGATCTCCGAACGTAGACACTCAATGCACTAAACAGTGCTGCAGACTAGCTAAATAGCCAGCGTGCTCAGAAGTCGGAACGACTAGCTCAAAATGCACATAACTGAATGATCTAAAATGAGGGGGCTCCTCTCTATTTTATAGCCTCTGCCTCTCACAATCCCTAGGCTCACCTCCTCCTGCGTGATTCCCCTCTTGCCACGTGTTTCTTTCCTCTTGCGCAGACCTTCCATGTGTCTGCGTGGGCCCCATTTCTGCGTCCCCCTTTGGCCCCCTTAGCTCCCCTTTAAGTCACAACGTTGTGTTACTAGGAAGTGACTTTTTTATTCTTAGTGAGTTATGTCCCCCGTCCTCACTTTTTATTTACAAATAACTATAGAAGGCAAAAATTGGACAAAATCGAATATTCCAATTAGCCATAGTTAATTAGGAATATTACAGTCTCCACCAGCAAAATGTTGCTTGTCCTCAAGCAACTGAAGTGATGGATGCTACAAGATCTTCTCACTCTCCCAAGTGGCATCCTCATCCGGCAAATTCTTCCACCTCACCAAGAATTCCCGGACCGTCCTGCTCTGCAGCTGCCTCTCCCTGGTATCAATGATAGCCTTCGGCTGCAATACCAAATGCCTCTCGTCATCCATGGGTGGTAGCTCATCTGTCACTGTCACCTGCTGTCCCAATGCCTTTTTCAGGCATGATACATGAAAAACGTTATGAATCTTGCTGCCTTGGGGCAACTCCAACTCATATGCAACTTGTCCAACCCTACATATCACCCTGTACGGCCCATAAAAGCGGGGCTTGAGCTTCTCAGCCCCCTTCTGCTTCAGTGACGACTGTCGGTATGGCTGTAGTCATAGGTAGAATATGTCCCCTACCTCGAATTGTCTCTCCACCCGACCCCTGTCGGCATACAGCTTCTGTTGGTTCTGTGCTATAGCCATGTTATCCTTGAGAGCTCGGAGAATATCTTTACTCTCTTGGATCCAAATCTTGGCTCTGGGAGCCTTGCTATCACCAAACATCACGTCAGCAAAAGATAAAGGATGATACCCATATAAGGCGTAGAATGGTGACATACCAATGGACACGTGATGTGAAGTATTGTAGCAGTACTCCCCTAGATGCAGACACCTCAACCATGCTCACTACTACCCACTGACATAGTTACGCAAGTAGCCCTCTAGCCACTTGTTAACTATCTCTGTCTGTCCATTCGTCTGTGGGTGATAACTGGTACTCAGTGTCAACTCCGTCCCCACCAACCGGAAAAGCTCCTGGCAAAACCCGCCCATGAAACGGCTGTCCCTATCACTGACGATGGTCTTAGGAAGACCATGTAGCCTGAAGATCTCTCTAAAGAACAACTCGGCCACCTGTGCTGCTGTATAATGTGCGGATATGGCAAAAAAGTGTGCGTACTTCGTCAGTCGATCAACGACGACAAAGATGCAATCCTTGCCCTATACCATGGGCAACCTTGTGATGACGTCCATCGAAATACTCTCCCATTTCTCCTCCAGAATGGGAAGAGGATGCAATAACCCCGCGGGATGGCTCATCTCTCCCTTGTTCCTCTAGCAAACATCGCACTCTCGAATGTGCTGGAGTACGTCCTCCTTGAGGCCCTTCCATGAGAACCTCTCCCTAATCGCCTTGTAGGTTTTGGTAAACCCCTGATGTCCTGCCAATGGTGAATCATGTGATGCCTGGAGTATCTTCTTCTTGAGCTGAGACCCCTCAGTCAAGAAGATCCGGTCCCTGTAATAGATGATCTCATCAACCACCCTGTACTTGTCATCTTCCACCTGCCCATCCAGAACCTCACATGCAAACCTGTCCTTGGAGTACTCTACTAAGAGTCGAGCCCTCTAGTCTGTATCCAAGCTCATAAGAGACAAAGTAGCTGGTCTACGTGAAAGGGCATCTGCTACCACGTTGTTCTTACCCTTGACATACTCGATGTCAAAATCATATGCTTAGATCTTGCTGATCCACTTTTGCTGCCTCTCCTATAGCTACTTCTACTCCAAAAAGAACTTGAGACTATTGTGATCAGTCCTCACCCTGAACCTGTTACCCACCAAATACTGCCGGTACTTAACCAATGCATGCATGATGGCCAGCATCTCCTTGTCATATATCGAATACAACCTCTCATGCGGAAGGAGCTTCCAACTCTCGAAGGCTATAGGGTGACCTCCCTGCATCAACACTGCACCGATCCCCTCTCCCGATGCATCACACTCCAAAACAAATGGCTGCGTAAAATCTGGCAACGCAAGCACTGGGCAGCTGCCCTAACCTCCTTGAGCCTGTCAAAGGCTCGCTGTGCTGTATCCGACCAACTGAATGCCCCCTTCCTCGTCAAATCTGTCAAGGGTGCAACAAGCTGCAAGAAAATTTTGACGAACTTCCGGTAGTAAGTACAAATGCCAATGAATCCTCGAAGTTCCGTCACATTTCTCGGCTCCAGCCATTCTCTGATGGCCCTGATCTTCTCCTCGTGGACTCTCACTCCGTCCACTCCTATGATGTGTCCCAGATACAACATCTCCATTAACCCAAACTCACACTTGGAGAGTTTGGCATAGAACTGCTGCTCCTGTAAGATACGCAATACCGTCTCAATGTGTTGGAGATGCTCCTCCCAAGTCCTGTTGTAAATGAGAATGTCATCAAAGAATACCAACACAAACTTCCTCAAGTGACTAAGGAAGATGTGATTCATGCAGGACTGAAATGTAGCGGGGGCATTGGTTAGCCCAAAAGGCATCACCAAGAACTCAAAGTGCCCATAGTGACACCTGAAGGCGGTCTTGGGAATGTCCTACTCCCTCACGCGAATCTGATGGTACCCAGATCTCAAATCAATCTTTGAGAAGAAACGTGCCCCTCTCAACTCATCGATCCTGGGTATGGGGTACCTGTTCTTCAGGGTCTTCTTGTTCAGGGCCCTGTAGTCAATGCACATCCTCAATGTACCATCCTTCTTCTTCACCAACACCACAGAAGAAGCAAAAGGACTCGTGCTCGGTCGGATATGCCCTAGAGTCAGCAATTCCTGGATAGCCCGCTCAATCTCGTCTCGATAGGCCTTGGGGTGCCTATAGGGGGTGGTAATCATGGCCTGTATGCCCTGCTCAAGCTCGATGGTGTGCTCAAACCCCCAATCCGGTGGCTGTCCTGGTGGAATCTCCCCAAACACTATGGCATACTGATCAAGGATAGACTGTATCTCTAGATGTACCGTCTGCCCTGTTGTCCCTGCCTCTGATGCATGCAGCTCCACTACCCACTCTATGTCCCCCTCTCGGAAGATTGCCTCAATCCGATGAGCCGAAACAGTCCGAGGCAGATATGTGTGCTATCCCCGTATCTTCTCATGCCTCCCTGTCTTCTCATCATCCCACTCCATCTCTAAGGTCTTCCAATCTGTCGTGACCTTCCCTAAAGTGATAAGCCACTGAACACCCAGTATCATGTTGGTGTCCGGAATATCGACCACGAAAAAATGGTCAGACAATGTGTACGTGCCCATCGTCACTGAAAGCTCTGGAACATAACGAGCACACGTCATGGTTTGATCTCCTGGGACCAAGACTGAAAACCCATCGAAGCTCTCTTTCTGTATACCTCTCCGCTCAACCATCTGTGCATCGATGAAGTTGTGGGTCACCCCACTGTCAACCAAAACTGATACTCGCTAGCCACGTACTGGCCCTCGTACGCGTAGCATCAGATACTTGGGAACTCTTTGCAATGCTGCAAGGGCCCCTCCGGTGGGTGCAAAAGATGCACCACCTGTTGCTGGCAGTGGAGGTGGAAAAGGACCCTGTGCGACATGGCTATCTCCTGCCTCCACATCATCCTCGTCATCCTCTTCTCCACTGCTCTCGGAGAAGACCTCAATAAAATGTGCTTTACCAGCAGCACATCTATTGTCTTTGGTTGCCATGGCTCCTGACAGGTGAAGCACAACCGCTTCTTCTTCAGCTCTCTCCTGGCATCATCGTCACGCTGTACTCGTCTTGGATTCCCCTTTGGAGGTGGAATCCTCACATCCTTCCCCTTAGAATGAAAAGTCTGTCTCTGGGGGTAAGGTGTCCGTGTCCTGGGTAAGACATCCTGTAAGTCCCGGGTCTTGCTGATAGCGTCCTGGAGTGTGGCTGGTCTAGTGGATCGGACTAAACCCCGAAGTGGCTCTGCTAACCCCTCAACATACATATAGACCGTTCGTGCCGTGGATAGGTCTGGCACCATCATAGAGACCCTCAAGAAATCTGCAATGTAGGTCTCTGGGATCCCTGTATGTTTGAGCCTCGTCAGCTCAACAAAATGTTGCTTTGGATCCCTCCTATCAAATCGCTCCATCAGTCTCCTAGTAAACTCGGCATATGTTGTCACTGTGGAGTGCCCTAGTGTAACCATCCCATGAAACCACCAATCTTGGGCCTCACCATCCAAATGCAATGTTGCCACCTTGATGGCCTCTGTCTCCGACATCTGGTTAAGCCGGAAATAAATGTCCAGCTTCTCCACCCAAGACTTTGCCGAACTATTTGATGAACCATCAAATGTAGGCAAGTGGAATCTACTCGCTGCATGGTAGGTGTCACCATCATGGTAATTCCGGTACCCTCTGTGATGGTCGCGGGGTCTAATATCCTGCTGGAGCTGAACAAAATCTCTGAATGAGAGGGATTCCCTGAACTCCTGCCCATAGGCCTGGTACTCTGCAAAATAATCGCCCATGTGTCCGGGCTCTGCCTCCTGCTGAGCTACGGCCCCCGTGTCGGCTCCTAAGAAAGTGGGCATGGTAGAGCGTGTAGGGGCATGTGAAGCCACCTGCTGCGCAGTATCACGTTGCTCTGGCAAATGGTGGGATGCACCTGATCCCTCACCAACCTGAAAAACCCGTGGGCTCTCATGCTGTCTGGCCTCTACTGCCGTGAATCTCTGCCCCATCACCTCAATCTGCCTCAATAGATCCTGCATGGATTTGAGGAGCATATCCGCAAATCTCTTCTCGTCATCATCTGCCATCGGATCCTCCAGCTATGCATCCACCACAGGCTCCCTCTGTCCTGCGTCCACCACAAGCTCCTCCTGTTCTGCGTCCACCATCGGAACATAATCTCCCTCTCCATAAGTGTTCGCCAACCTACGCCCAGTGTCCCTATATCTCCGACCTCTGTAACAGATGTAGGGTTTGTCCCTGGTGTCATAGATAGCTAGCTCCACAGGCTGAGCCAGATCTATGCTCTGATACCACTATAATAATCCCTTACCAAGAATATTCCTCAAACACAAGCAAACTCCAACCAGAGATGGATTGGGAGGGCATTTACCAAATATGTCGCCTCTGAAAAGAGGCGTAGATCTGGAGGCTACCTAGCCCTTTCCAGACTCTGTCTAGGAGTATACGAGAACACACAAGTGGTATAATAGCTGAGAATGCTCAAGAGATACAAATAACAATGATGCAACGTATAACAATATAACCATAAGCAAATACTCAAGAAATGCAGAGAGAATGCTGAGCCATTTTATTATACTGAGTAATAGAATGAGTACAGGAGGTGATCAGGAAGATGGCACCTCGACTTGCACCAGGCAAGTGAAGAAATACACTCAAAATAGCAAGGAATGGCCCCTCTTTGATCTGCGTCCCAGCTGCTGGAGAAATATCGTGTCGCTGTAGCAGCTAGAAATCAAATGAGATTTTGGGGCTGCTCCCCTCCTCAGAAAAGGCTGAAACTCTGGAATCAGACTCTACTCAAGAAACCCAGAAAAGCCCAAAAAACTTTTCTGAAACGACCAACCCCCGAAAATCACCCCCTTGAGGTTCTGCGCAGTCCCTCAATGCTCTGCACTGCCACTGAATGAAACCCTCCAGAAAACTGCCTGAAGCACCTGCCAAAACTCTCCAATATGCAAAAGCTGATCTTCTGCTCTACCTCTCAGCACAAATCCTCCTACATCCTCTCAACCCAGACTCCTGCCAGAAAGAACTGCGTCCTCCTCTCAGTGCTGCGCAGTCTTCCAAAATGCTGATGAAACTGCTGCTGAAATGCTGATGAAACTACTGCTGGAATGCCAATATAAATACCTTACCCGAGCAGGCACTCGAAGTCCCCTGGGGCTAAGGGTGAGATTTCCGAACGGAGACACTCAATGCACTAAACAGTGCTGCAGACTAGCTAAACATCTAGCGTGCTCTAAGTCGAAATGACTATCACAAATGCTCATAACCCGAATGATCCAAAATGAGGGGGCTCCTCTTTCTTTTATAGCCTTTGCCTCTCTCAATTCCAAGGCTCACCTCCTCCTGCGTGATTCCCCTCTTGCCACGTGTTTCTTCCCTCCTGCGTAGTTCCTCCATGTGTCTGTGTGAGCTCCATTTTTGCGTCCCCCTTTGGCCCCCTTGGCTCCCCTTTAAGTCACTATGTTGTGCTACTAGGAAGTGATTTTTTATTCTAAAAGTGAGTTATGTCCCCCTTCCTCACTTTTTTATTTACAAATAACTATAGAAAGCAAAAATTGAACAAAATCGAATATTCCAATTAGCCATAGCTAACTAGAAATATTACATCGACGATGGTGCTTGCCCTCCCATGTTTCGAGGGATAAGACAAACCTCTTCTAGGCCTTGGATCAACTGCCATATAATGTTAAGTTGGTCAGGGCACATTGTTCCAAGCACATCTTCTCGTGAATAATGTAGGGCAATGAGCAAACTGCTAAAGGTGTTGAGTGTTCCCATGGCATGGAATGATGCTCTACACATGATGAGAGTCTAATGGCTCTCAATGCTTCACCCGGGGGTGTCAATATGATCCTCTGGTGGACCTGGGCCCCGCTTAAGTTTCCCAACCCATGATGAAACCACCTACCATTCACATATAACACCAATGTGCATCCTAACAATTAGGTACAATAATTCATTAGTACATCTAATTGAACCAAGATTATTTCTCAAGGGCACATTAAGACTTCATAGTGGGCTTCCTTTCCAAATTTAGTGTTACCTCCCTAGCTGGAGCGACTAATAAACAACCCTATTTGGTGTTCATAGTCCCTAAGGGGAAAGACAGGTCCTTGGTACATCATTTAATTGATAGGTGTCATGTGAATGATGATGAATGAATGGGGATATGAGGGTTTCAAGGCCAAATGCCATGGGTTCAAGGATGGCAATGATGATTATTTGGGTGTATAGATGTAGGAGGGAGCAATCGTTGATACATGAGTTTAATTTTTTTTACCACCCTTCTTTACTACCCTTTTTCCTTTTCTTGATTTTTCTTTGTATTACTTCTCTGGGCTCCAGGAAATGAGAGCATGTTGTGTATGATATAAGTATTTATCAACCCCTTAAGGTAGGGCAGTTCATCGCTCACCAGGGGTTGGGACGAGCATGGGTTCCTCAATGATTTGGGGCACTCATAGGGCCCTAGGAACCGGGGTAATGGCCATAATAAGGGGTAGAGCTTATGTTGGACTTTTTCCCATGTGCTATATTAAATGTCCCAACCATCTTTTGCATTTTATAATATTCTTTTTCTTTTGTTTCTTGCTTGTGGCCAGGACATGCTTTTAACATTCTTTTAGTTGCATCAACCTCTTGGGCAACATTTCCAGGCACGACCTAGACATGTGGACAAGGGGAGTGGGTGTGCGAGTCCCTTGTGGACCTAGAGAAGGAATATGCTGAAATAGGGGTTGTAATGTGTGGAGGGGAGGGAAAAATGTGGATGGGGAAAACGCGACCGCAATACCAAAATCAAGGTTTTCCAAATAGTGCCCTTCCTAAAACCATAGGCCAATAAAGGAGATCCCATAGGATTAGGATTGAGGATTAACCTGCCCCATTTGAGGTGAGGGAACAAAACTATGGTCAAAGCCCTTCCTTTTTCCCAAGTCACTCAATAATCCATTCCCAGGATGCCCAAGGAAAAACAAGCATAAGCACCTGATTGCACAATGAAGAACATAGCTTTTGGGTTGGATATTCCAGCTTCAAACATATGTTCTCTAAAGATGGGTTAGGGGACATATGACTGATGTAGGGAGCGAAGATCAAATGGCACAATGTATCAAATACATTGGTGGCTGTCAGGGTCTATCGACTATTTTATCAAGGGAGATCTAGGAGAATTTTTTCTCCTATGGGGTCACCCACTTTTGGTGGGTAACATGCATTTTTGGCATTGAGATTACCACACTCGCATATTTTTTCGTTTCTCAACAAGCTCCTACATCATCAACTATCATCAAGTACAAGTATGGATATTCTAATTCTTCTCGCTTTCCCTTCTATTTTCATTTATATTTGTGATATTTCACATTCTAGTTATGAATTTGTATTACCACCCAAAACCTCCCTTTAAATGACAATGCCTTATATATACATGTGAGACCCTAGAGGTAATGGAAGGTACAAGATAGACGTTAGGGATAATGGAGGAGTGATACCTAGTGTAACCTTAGTATCTTCTTCACACGTTGTAGGTCAATTGTTCTCTGACAGAGGGGGAAATACATAAAAGAAACTAAGTCTAATGAATGATAATAATTTCAAAGTGTTGTAGACTTATGATTAATATGATTTGTGATATTTCATGATATATATTGCAAAATTTATGCAAATAGAAAATAAAAGGATGGGATTTTTTGTTTTTGAGTGGTTGAACTAGAATTACGACCGTGGGGTCTAAAATCCAGATTTGGAGGTTTGCTTGTTTAACACTGATTGGGACCAACAAAATTACAAATTGCATATTGTCTCCAACCCTTTCTTGTTATCAATTGATGCAAAATTTTTCTTTGAAAGGGCTTGTTACTGAAAATTAGATCCAAACCTCGTGGCAACATGAGAATGGCCACCACTGTCACCTCAACAACCTTTCCCCAACTATATAGTGGTATATTGCACCACATGAAAGAATTCTCTGTATGTGGATCATCTACAATATATTCAACAAGGAATGTTTAAACAATGTGGCATGTTTTCAGAGAAACAAGTCTAGAATCAAAATGTAATCGGTCAAATTTTATATAAACATAAAAGTGAAGAAATGCACTCGTTTACTTTTTATTTTTATGGTTACATTTTTCTATATATTATTTTATGTATATAGTTTTCTATTCTAAAGGCTTTTTGAATAATAAAAACTAAGGACAAATTGCACAATTCTATAAAACGAGATGGTTGTTTGGTGGAATAAGGAGTGTGCCTTATTTCCACTAGGGGTGTGGGGTCAAATCGATGCCCCTGTTGAGTTGGTTGATCAATGCTTGTGGATTATGGTCGAAGGTGGAATCCCAAAAGTTAAATGAGCTCACGCTTAATCAAGAACAAGTTTTGAAACCAAGCCCTACTAGAAAGGATTATACTTAGGGAAAATCCTTCAACAAATAACCCTATTATGATGTAAAATAAACTGAAGCCCTTGGTGAGGAGCACTAGGGCATGGCCCAACAAGAAGAAATAAACTCTACCTTACACCAACAAGAGAGATGTGTGAGTAAAACCCTAGACATCCCTAAGCAAGTGATAAAGATTCCTTTCAAATGGATTGATCGAGTTAGTTTTTGTAGTATCCTTTAGTGTTAAAATTGGAAACTAGGTACAAACTGCATGTGGATCTTCTTATTTATGGCAGCTGATATTTTTCTTGGATTCCTCTTGTCGAGAGGTATAGGATTGATCTAAAGATCATCCGTTTCCGACATGTATTCATGGAGATATGAATTTATTTATGTTATGTGACAAATTGTCAAGGTACAAACTAGGTACAAGGTATCCTTTAGTGTTAAAATTGGAAACTAGGTACAAACTGCATGTTGGTCTTCTTATTTATGGCAGCTGATATTTTTCTTTTATTCCTCTCGTCGAGAGGTGTAGGATTGATCTAAAGATCATCCGTTTCCGACATGTATTCATGGAGATATGAATTTATTTATGTTATGTGACAAATTGTCAAGGTCCGCTAGCAACCAAATTACCACCACTTGTCCTCAATGATTTATTATAAATAGAGGTGGTCTTCAAGTCATTTGGTCACTCATCTCTTGTGATCTCTCTCTCCACTCGTCTGGGTTTTAGTGGAGAGAGTGGCCTAGAAGTGAAGGCTCTACGCTGCCCTAATGAAGAGCAAATCACAACCATGGAAGAAGCCATAACGCAGTGATGGAAGAAGCCTTAACACAGTCATGCAAGAAGCTTTAACGCTGTCATGGAGGAGAAGCTTTAATGTAGTGAAGAAGGCTTCCATACATAGTCCTAAAGAAAGGGATCTAACCTTACCCTAGCAGTAGAAAGGGAGAGTCTTAGCCACAGAGATCTGGTCGTTGTCCTAGCCCTAGACGTAGTCCCCCAATCCGCAGTCTCAAAAGGCCTCTATGCTACCCTAGCCATAGTGCTCAAGGGTGACCCTTACACGCTATCTAAGGAGACCCATAGTAGCTAGAGGCTCCGGACGGTAGCACTTAAGGGTGTGCTAGAACGCAGTCAAAGAGTGTTTTATATGCTGCAAAAAGAGGCATGTATACGCAGAGAAAGGAGGGTCATGTTATGCCCTAGCCGCAGAGAATAGAAGGACTAATGCAGCCCTATAGACACATTTGAATGACTGTATAAGGGAGGCCTAATTAGCTATGGAAGACAGGTCCTAAACCTTGTCAAGAAAGGGCTCCTATACGCAGTCAATGTATGATCTAATATGCACTTAAGGAGAGCCAAGACTTGCTAATGTATGACGCTCTAAATCCGCAGTTCAATTTGTGCCCTAGTCGCAGTCTAGATGCTGCCCCACATCCGCAGTTGAAGAAGTCTCCTATACGCTATATAGAGGAAGCCTAGTCGTGTTCAACACTGCTTTGGGACAACAGATTGCACAGTAAGGAGTACAAGGAGACAGAGCCCTAATCTATGGGTTGTTTGGTGAGTATAGAGGCTGGTGTTAGCCCTATACTCCTACATAGAACAACAAAAAAGAAGAAGGACCTAGCTGTAGTGTTAGCAACTTGTTTGGGTGCATGCTTAAGGGCTGGTACAGATTGCAACTTACCATGATGCCATAACCTATGATGACAAGTGGAGGATGGTCTTATGGAAGGAAAACCTATTGTTAAAGGAAAATAGGCTGCTCTGAATAATAAAGGTGGCAACCTTCTCTTGGAGAACAATTGCAAGTTAAATCTGGGCAGATTTTGGGACTGTTAGGAGACAGTACTTTGGACCTTGTTCCAGCTCAGTCTTGATGAGCTAGGTCACAGGCCATAGCCAGCTACATCAGGATATTAGAAGGATTGTGTTGAGGGTGATTCAACTAACAAGGAGCAACATGATGATGTAAGGGTCTCAGCTTGGAGAACCTTATTCTATAAGCTTGATATGCTGCAAATCAATTGAAGATTGAGGGATGCTCTATCAGCATTCCAAGTTGCTATCCTTGATGCCAAGAGAATAACTCCATTGTGTGATATTCATAGTGAAGATCTCTGTTGTCTGATTTTGGCAAGTCAAAGTGTTGACTTCAAATGTATATATACTATCTCTCTCTCTGCTAAACTATTGAAGATCATAAGAAGATTTGATCAAAGGTTTCCCCACATTGGGGTTTGTCCCTAGCTGGTGCCACATCTTGTGTCCTCTTGTCTTAGCTTGTTTTCTGTGACTTATGTTTATGTTCTATCTGCATTTTACTATCATGCTAAATGTGATTGCTAATCTGGAATTGATATTGAGCTAAAATGGAAAAATTGAAGTAAATTGCTCTTAGCATAGAACATGCCTAAAATTAACATTTAGTTATCCACAAATCGCCTTAAGAAATATGTGAAATCAACCAAGAAAGATAATTCATGATGAACACCAAAGATTTCATGAAAATATTTCGCACTATGGAAAAACGATCTAAACAATTCACAACGATCTAGAAAGGAGGGAGATTTCTCTTTTTTTAGATTAGGATCTCAACATCTTTCCTCCTTTTTCTTGAAAAAAAAGCAATTTTTCGTCCACAATATGCTTCACGATTAAGTCAAACTACGAGTTATTTCAGTACATTACTTAGATCTTAAAATAGGTGAGACATCCCACCAACTAGAGGTTTGATTTGACAAAAGGAGGTCCTAATTGGTCTAAGGGTACGACGTTCCATCAAGAAATAGCTTGACATTCCTTGAAAAATTAACTTGAGTGCTTAGGAAATCAAAAATTCCATTTTGTTTGCACAATGTTGCTTGAATGAAGATGTTGGCCTTTCCAAACGGCTAGTTTAATGTGGACGACCTCGCTTTCCTTGGTGCAAAGATGATTCAAGCCATGCTTTTATGCTCCTTGCTTGTTTTTGACTTGAAATGTACCTTGGATTGCTTGGAGACCTATGTGGCCTTATGTTATTCCTCAACATTCCTCCAAATTGACCTTTACATGATCCAATGGGTAGAAAGGGTGGACGAAACTCCTTATCTTGGTCCACTTTTCCACTTTTTGTGTGGTTTAAGGCTTGAACTTTTCCTGAACATGAGTTGTCCTTGGTCCATGATGTGTCCTTGACTTGCTTTGACATATTGCTTTGACTTGTGAATTGTAATTAATTTATGGCACTAGGCTTTTAATGAAGGGTAAAATCGTAATGGACCTATTAGCATTCCCCTTTCTCATTCACTTCCTCTTAGTTTTTCTTAATTTTCTCTAAAATTGAGTTGTAACACCTCTCTCCTTCCTTGTGGTAGCATATTGCCTCACTTTAACAATCATGCCACATTTTGCTAATTTTACTAATGAGATGTCATTAACTCTTCTATATCACAGGGGAAGTCTCTCTAATTCTTTTTGGTGGCAGGGGATTTTAAATTTACTAAACCCCTACCCTAGAGACCTATTACCACTCATATTAGAAGGCTTGGCCAAGATTCCAAATGGTAAGCACACATCAGATGCCCCTATTGTCACCTAAGCACACTCTCCTCTCACTTTTGGCCTCTAGGGCCTCTCATAAGCCCAAAAATGCTATAGAAACTTATGAATATGAATTTGAGTTGATATTATAATAAAATATAATGAAAATAAACATACTAGCACTTCAAAGTATTGATTATTCAAAAAGTTATTCAAATTTGGAAATTGTTACTCAATTTTGGGGCACCAATTCCCGGGGGTTGAAAAATGAAAGTGTCCCAATTAGTATGAAACATGTTGCAATTGTTAGGACAACTGAAAACACTTCCAAAGGTGAGTGATATTCAATTAGAAAACTTTAGAAATGTTGTTGGGGATTAGAAGGGTTAGAATCAACTTTTTGTGTATCTCAAGGCAAGGGATTTTACCAATACTTGAGCTATAATTACTGAAGATAAAATTGGATTTTTAAAATCTCCTTCAAAACCCTTCCACATTTTTCAAATCAACATTAAATGCAAGAAAGGAGAGGGGGCACTATCTTTCTTAGATATTCAATGTGGCACACCATTCTAAAAAATGAGTCTAGAATCAAAATGTAATTAGTCATATCTTATTTAGAGATAAAAGTAAAAAAATTCTTGGGATCAATTTTTATCTTTGATTCTTATATTTTTCTCTAATTTATTTTTTATGGATTTTTTTCTGTTCTTAAGGCTTTTTAAATAATAAAATTAAGGGCAATCGCAGAATTTAGTAAAAAGAGATGAGGAGTGTGCCTTATTTCCACTAGGGCTATGGGGTCAAATTTGATGCTCGTCTTAAGTTGGTTAGTCCATCCTTGTGGTTTATGGCTAGAGGAGTAACAGTAGAAGTTAAATGACCTTAAGGCTAATCAAGAATTTTTTTGGAAATCAAGCCCTACTAGAAAGGATCCTACTTAGGGTAAAGTCATCAACCATTAGCTACACTATGATACAAAATAAATTGAAACCCTTGGTGGGGAGCACTAGGGCATGGCCCAACAAAGAGAGACAAACTCTACCTTACACCAACAAGAGATATGTGCGAATAAAACCCTAGACATCCCTTTACAAGTTACAAAGTTGCTCTTGAAATTGATCAATCTAGTTAGTCTGTGTAGTATTCTTTAGTTATTTGCAAATTTCCTTAGGAATATTTGAAATCAACGAAGAAAGATAAACTTCAAGATGAACACCAAAGATTTCATGAAAATATTTCACATTATGGCAAAATGATCTCAACAATTCACAATGATTTGCAAAGGACAGAGAGCTCTCTATTTATAGATGAGTCTCTCAACACATTTCCTCCTTTTGCTTCAAAAGGTAAGTGCCTTTTCATATACAATATGGTTGGAGACTAAGTAAAATTACAAATTTTGTCATCGCATTACATAAATCCTTCAAATGAGGTGAGATGTCCAACCAATTAGAAGATAAATTTGAGAAAAGGAGGCCTGAATTGACCTAAGCATGCAATGTTCCATCAAATAATCTCTTGACTTGTTTGAAAAAGTATCTTGAGTGCTTAGGAATTCAAACTTTCCACTTTTCTTGCACAACATTACTTGAACGAGGGCTTGGACATTTCCAACGGCTAGTATAATGTGGAAAACTTGTTGAATTTTTGATGACACTTAAGAATCATGTTTGAGTCCAATATCACGATCACAAACACACTCAAATGCCACAACAAAAGCACTTTGCACAATGGAATAACAAATAACAATGAATCTAGTTGTACACAAGACAATTTTTCAGACCACAAGTTGTTATATACAAACTTTACTACAACAATCTTAGGGCTCCCATACGATGTATCATGGCCCTTACATAGAACCATAGTACAAGACCCAACTAGGAATTGGTGACAACAACTATGACCACCAATCTTTCCCTGAAAAAAGTATGCTTGACCTGCTTGATCATAACATTCCTTTAAATCCACGTACCTTGAACACATCTAGCAGGTACTTTGCCTCCTCTTTTGCTGATCACTGCAACTTCTGCAACATCAAAATGCTTGCATTTCCAACCGTCAATCTGCTACTATCAACCACTCTTAGCTTCTCCAAGATGACTATACATTGGCTCTGTGATTTTCCCACTAACAATATCCTCTACCACTTTAAAGGATCAAGTTATTAGGTTCTTTACAATATGCCCTATTATGAATGAGTTTTCCCTCCTGCAACCCACTGAATTAGGGCTCACAAATCTTCCTCCTAACAGTTCATTAGCTCCTCCAATGAACATTGTACATGAGGCCTTCTAGGGCTCCATTAAACTGCCCTCTTAATAGTACCAAGCTTGCTCCTTTATCACTGTACTAGGGCTCCATAAAATAACCCTCTTAACTGTCACACTTGTTCTTGTTTATAGCACTAGGGCATCTCAAATTTGTGTTCCTAAGGCCTTTAGGACAATCTTATCCAACCACTCCAGAGAAACTCTTCCTTCCAATGAAGCTGCTCTACGTTAACCCTATTTTCCTTCATTGTATTAGCCCTATACTATGCGCATAAACTCACACTTTTGTACAACTACTTGAGGTTGGATGTGGTCCACTTCAGGAGAGACATATGCATAGTATCTTTGCGCAATACACCTAGAATTTGCGGCCCAAATCACAGTCCATATGTCTCCTTAGGGTCTCTTTCCTCTCTCCAATGGACAAAAAATCATAGTGAAACTTATCATACTTCTAAGCAAACTCCTAAGTGCGACGTACCATAGAGAGAGGACTAACTAGGGCACAAAGACTATTGCTCAAAACCTTGAACAACCCTTCCATCACCTAACAACAACTTATGTCAACACACGCCAACCTCTTTTACAGCTCTACCACAGACCTAAACATCTCGGCCTCTCTGTATCACTTTAGTTACTTCATACAAACCTGTGGCATCCTTGAAAATGACGAAACATACCTCTATTCTCCTACACTGGTACCTGGGATAGGTCGGCTCTTTCATGCAATAACACCCCCATTCATACTTGTACTCATGAACCCTTTCTCCTTTATACTTCTTTACTTTTTAATCAACTTTAAGAAGTCCTTGTATATCCTCTCTTTTTGTTTCATTTATTTCCCCTATCCTAGGTTACATCACCTCTAATGGGCCTCTCTAGGTCGTCTTCTTTGGTAGGGCCCGACCTGAGATGGCTTATCCTTAGATGGGAACAATCACTATGCCTCTCCATTTCCTATTAGCTACATTGGTCTTGGTGGTCGCATCCTGTAGACTACAGCTATCAGATCGCATCTCCAACCATTCTTCTAATGGTCGCTTCCACTCGTTTATTGCATTCCCTAGTTCAACACTATCTCAAAAATTCACAATGATTTGCAAAGGAGAGAGAGGTCTCTATTTATAGATGAGGCTCTCAACACGTTTCCTCCTTTTGCTTCAAAAGATGAGTGATTTTTCATACACAATATGGTTGGAGACTAGGTAAAATTACAATTTTTGCAATCGCATTAGATAAATCCTTCAAATGAGGTGAGATGTCCCACCAATTAGAGGATCAATTTGACAAAAGGACGCCTGAATTGAGCTAAGCATACAATGTTTCATCAAAGTATGGCTTGAATTGTTTGAAAAAGTATCTTGAGTGCTTAGGAATTCAAAATTTCCACTTTTCTTGCACAACATTACTTGAACGAGGGCTTGGACATTTCCAACTAGTATAATGTGGACAACCTGTTGAATTTTCCACAACACTTAAGAATCAGGTTTGAGTCTAATATCACAATCACAAACACACTGAAATGCCACAACAAAAGCACTTTGCACAATGGAATAACAAACAACAATGAATCAAGTTGTACACAAGACAATTTTTCACACCACAACTTGTTATATGTAAACTTTGATACAACAATATTAGGGCTCCCATACGATGGATCCTGGCCCTTACATAGAACCCTAATACAAGACACAACTAGGGCTTGGTGTCAACAACTATGACCACCAATATTTCCCTTAACAAAGTACACTTGACCTACATGATCATAACAATCCTTTCAATCCACCTACCATGAACACATCTTGCAGGTACTTTGCCTCCTCTTTTGCTGATCACTGCAACTTCTACAACATCAAAATTCTTGCATTTCCATCCATCAAACTGCTACTATCAACTACTCTTGGCTGCTCCAAGATGACTGAACATTGGCTCCATGATCTTCCCACTAACAATGTCCTCTATCGTTCCAAAGGATCACGTTCTTACGATCTTTACAATATGCCCTATTATGAATGAGTTTTCCCTCTTGCAACCCACTGAACTAGGACTCACAAATCTTCCTCCTATCAGTTCATTAGCTCCTCCAATGAACATTTTACATGAGTTCTTCTAGGGCTCCACTAAACTTCCCTCTTAATAGTAACAAGCTTGCACTTTTATCACTGTACTAGGGCTCCACAAAACAACCCTAATAACTGTCACACTTCTGCTTCTTGTTGATAGCACTAGGGCATCTCAAATTTGTGTTCCTAAGGCCTTTAGGACAATCTTATCCAACCACTCCAGAGCAACTCTCCCTTCCAATGAATTTGCTCCACGTTAACCGTATTTACTTTCATTGTATTAGCCCTATACTATGCGCACAAACTCGCACTTCTGTACAACTACCTGAGGTTGGATGTGGTCCACATCAGGATAGACATATTCATAGTATCTTTGGGCAATATACCCAAAATTTGCGGCCCAAATAATAGTTCCTATGTCTCTTTCTTAGGGTCTCTTTCCTCTCTCCCATGGACAAAAAATCAGAGTGAAACTTATCATACTTCTGAGCAGACTCTTAAGGGCAACATACCATAGAGAGAGGACTAACTAGGGCACAAAATCTGTTGTTCAAAACGTTGAACAACCCTTCCATCACCTAACAACAACTTATATCAACACACGTCAACCTCTTTTACAACTCTACCACAGACCTAAACATCTCGGCCTCTTTGTATCACTTTAGTTACTTCATACAAACCTGTGGTGTCCCTGAAAATGACCAAACATGCCTCTATTCTCCTACACTGGTACCTGGGATAGGTTGACTCTTTCATGCAATAACACCCCTATTCATACTTGTACTGATGAACCATTTCTCCTTTATACTTCTTTACTTTTTAATCAACTTGGGGAAGTCCTCCTATATCCTCTCTTTTTGTTTCATTTATTTCCCCTATCCTAGGTTACATCACCTCTAATGGGCCACTCTAGGTCGTCTTCTCAGGTAGGGCCCGACTTGAGATGGCTTCTTTTTAGATGGGACCAATCACCATGCCTCTCCATTTCCTATTAGGGACTTTGGTCTTGGTGGTCGCATCCTGTAGACTGCAATTATGGGATCGCATCTCCAACCATTGCTCCAATGGTTGCTTCCACTCGTTTATTTCATTCCCTAGCTTAACACTAGCATTGCCAACTTTTTCTTCTTTCCTTTACTATTTGTGGTCCAGAGTTGTGAATTCTCACCTCTTTCATTTGTTATGTCAACTAGTGTTTTGACCTCTTACTTCTTGGCTTCAGTTGTTCATCTTTATTGTCTTCGCCTCTTGTGTATTTGGTTCAATTTTTTGGTCTTGGCTTCAATAACTTTGATCTCTCTTTCCTCCACTCATTCATCCCTACTTTTGTCGCCTCTCCATCCTTCTCCTCTTCTCTCCTTCACTCGCTTCTCAGCCTTCATTAATATTTTCTATTGTTATCGTCTCGTATGTGGAAAGCCATTTACTTTAATGTTGTAGGTTGTGTTACCACACAATCTAGCAGGCCCTAAGTACGGAAAGCCTAAGCGTCAAAGAGCTAGACTAAGAGATAACAATGGAACAATGTCCCATAGTCACCACAACAAGTATCCCCTGCTCTTTATGGACCTTCACCAATGGGAGGATTCCTAGTAGATCAACAATCACCTTTAATTGATGTTCTAGGGTTTGAGGTACTATGTGATGAGGTAAGACTTCTTAAGGGAAGCTTTATGTGATGGTATGGATATTTAAAAGGGTTTTCGTTCCGTATTAGAGACCTAGAAGAAACTTGTACGAGATGTAGGGTTTTCTGAATTATCGTGGTTAAGGTACTCCCAAGCTCAAGGCAAGGAGAAGAAAGGGCTTCTTATGATTTGTTTCAATGAACAAAAGGCTCATACAACCCTCGAAGAAGTCCCCAAATCAAGGAAATGCAAACTAGGGTTTCTCTTCTAGGGTGCTCTCGGGGCTAGAGTTTTTATGGATGAAAACAAAGGGGATGCTTGTCAAACATGGAGGACTTGTGCTAAGACCCTAAGCTTGAAGTCTATGATCTTGGAATCGACCCTTCCACTCTAGAGAATTTCGCTCGATGCCCTAAGCTAGCCGTCCAAGAAGAGGGGACCAAAGCATCGGGAGAAGAAAATATGGAGAAAGAAGGATTTGATCACGAAATGATTTGGGCCAGTGCCTTCTCCTTTGGGCTTATGTAGTCCTAGATGCTTCATATTTGCCATAATTGTTTTTAAGGACATCAAGAATTGATGCCCTAGATATCAAACCTCAACAATTACCCACTCCAAATGTATGGAGTTTTATGGAGGAAAAACAAAATTTCATCCACTAGGAACATTCATCACATGTTATGCTATGAGTAGCATGTGCAATTGCCAACCAAATGGCTTTCAAAATAAATAAATAAATCTTCAACAATTAGGGCACAGTATAACACTAATCTAGTTGCAGCAATTCCATACATTAAACATTTTTCAAGATTGAAATTTCAACAAGAGGCACTTACAAGATGACAATATGATATACCCATCCACAATTCAAGGGATAGCTAAAAAAAAAGTCGAATTTCATCTCTAAATATCAAAATGCATCCAAGACATCCAATAGCTAGTCCAAAGAAAAAGTTTGGATTTTCGAAGAAGGCCGAAGTTCCCAAGTGTGATGATGATCCAAAAAAAATGAAGTTGAGTTTTATTTATATGAGACCTAGAAGGTCGAATTATTAGCCCAAGGCCCCGAACATTATAAAAATGTGTAAAATACATGCCTTGGTCACAAGTTGACCAAGTAGCTTTTACAAATTATGAAATAACCATCCAACTGCTAGCCGAGTTGACGACATCGTGTTCATGTAGGGCTGTTTGAGGGCCACGTTGAGTCCTCTTGGTGCCAAAGTGTGTGATAGGGCTCCATAAATTATGAACAAGGGAATGGCTCTAGGTTGCACGAAACGGGGAAACGGGTACGAGTTTCCGAAATGGGAAGCGATACGAAACGCGACCTCCCCAAATTTTGGAAACGAGGAAATGCGAATATATATATATATATGTGCAATCATAAAGCATAAATGATACATTATAATTTATTACATTTAAACATTAAGACTAAATTTACATCACATTTACTCATGAATGATCACATAATGAAAATAAAAATATCAGAATATCCAAAAGCAACCTTTATTATATATCCAAATCTCAAAATCAACCTTTATTTATATTAATATATGAGGCTGCAAGTACAATAAAAACTATAAGGTTGCAAGAGAGAGATCCAAATCAGGATTTTCTGCATCCACATCCCATTCTTTAGAAGGACCACTGTTGTATTGGGAGTCTCCTCCTACATAGTCGAATGACCTTAGTGCTCTTGATTAAATACAAGTTTCATACCTTAGTACCCTACATGCTCTTGGTTATTGGGAGTTTCCCTTGCATAGAGGGCTTGGTTCTCTTGATTAAAGACAAGTTCCATACCATAGTACATGATAAAATCCAATGGAAACATTGCAATCCCCCCAATCCTGAAATCTTGAAAAACAGATAAGTCTGCTGGATTTTGAGTGAGATCTAAA
>APFE030699555.1:0-10910 GCA_000404065.3 Pinus taeda | reverse complement strand
ATAAACCCTATAATATATATAACAAATTTCTTTCGCTCATGAGCATTGCTGAAATCAACAAAGGCCCCTCTCGATATATATGTTCATGTATAAGATACTTGGAAAAAAAACCATTTTGGAATCAAGTTTTTGTAATTAACCAATTTTATTTAGTGCTTCATAACCAATATCTTTTAATTAAGATATTATAATAAACATAAAACATAAAGTATAACCAACTGAAAAAAAATAAGTGTACATAATCAAGTAATTTGATAACCTGTCTCCTTTCATTGAGTCGAATATTATAGATTATAACGTTCCTTTATCAAGAATCCCATAATGGTCAAACTAGATGAAAGGAAGAATGGTTGGGACTGAAATCCCCTTGGCTTTGGGGTGGATATTTGGCCAATAATTAAAATGGCAGATTTTTTAAATTAAAAGAATATTTTCTATATTATTTTTGTTATTGTAGCCTATTTTAATAGTAATTTAGGTTATGTTAATGTAATTTAATTTCTTTATGGTAAATAATGTAATAAGAAAAAACTACCTCGTTACTCATTTTCTCACATATTTCATATGAGTGGCCATTACATGTCATTTGAGGTTTTAATATGGCTTCTCAACGCAAGGCAACATGATCAAAAAGTCAAAATGCCTTGCATGGGCTCGTGGCTTATTTTATCACATCTTTCTTATGACTTTAGGTTCATGTGACTTGTGGTTTTAATATTGCCAATGCATAGGCTAAGCAGATTTTAAGTTTATTTTTAAAGATACTGATATATTTAACGCAACGATAAATAGTTCTAGTTTTAATTAGACCATGAATTGTTTGATTGAACAAGAGATTTCCATATCAATCATCATCTTTCAATATTAATTTATCTTTCAATGAAATTAATGAGAGTAGTTTAAGGAGTGATATTTTGTGTAGAAAAGAATGGAAATTTTGATATTATTTTAGTGAAATTTAATAGATGTTTTTAGAAATCTGGGTTATAATTATCAATATTTAGAATTTTGGGTGCCCGAGGTGTTGTTATTATGTTGAATCTATTTCCGACATAAAAAAATGACTCAAACACTCCCACGATTGGATTTCTTGAAAAAGATCGTCAAATTTTGACAAGAAATTCATCATCAAAGGAGGTGATCACGTCATTTTGCCAAATGGATGAGGTAGAAACTTTTCCAAAAGATTACTTTTTATTTGTTTAAATGCTACATAAAAACAAAAGTTATTCGCGTTGTAGGATAACAAGCCTTTCAAGTAGATTTTTGGCTTGATCTCCATCGGATTACAAGGATGGCAAGTGGACCTACCCATGGTTTTGCGCACAATTTTGGGCAATGATCATTTTTCCCATGGTATTTTGTAGATCCCGTCAAGGGAACTATGATTAAATCAAGGGTTAATGGATTAGGGTTTATGAATTCTTCGACATGTATATAATGTATTGTAAAATTAAAGTAATATAATGAAAAATCAGTTTGGTTTTCTCAGTTTGGATTCCAAGAAAAAATCTCTGTGTATATTTTATGTTCTCTCCAATGTATATTTTTGTAATTTTAAGAATTTGTTTCTAGGTAATTTTTGTACAAGGTTAAAACTTACATCTAGCATCAAAGTCGTTTCAGCTTCAAAGGGATGTCTTCGCTACCGAGGGGTTTTTCTCAAAGCCTGTGGTAAACCCTATTATAATGGGAGATGTACGAGATCGATTCTTGTGGAGAAAAAAGATGAAAGAAAGTGGAAAGATACATATCAAGAAATTCAATGGACAAATTTTGGAGTTGTGGAAGCTCTAGATGGAGGATTTGTTGGTGGATAGAGATGAGTAAATTGTTGTAGATCCATGTAGAACACCAACAGTAATGTTGACAGAAGACTATGCAAAGTTAGATCTGAAGGCAAAGGGCACAATACGATTATGTCTCTTAGATCAACACTATTGAATGTATTAGGGGAAGCTATGAAAAAATCTTTGTGGGACAAGTTAGGGACTTTGTATCAATCTAAAGCTCTCGTGAAAAAAATGTTCCTACATAAAAGTCTATATAACCTAATGATGAAGGATGGAGACTCAGTGACATAGCATATAAACACCTTCAATACTATGGTAAATCAATTGTTATCTGCTGATATTAGAATTTCAAACAAAGATAAATGCAATAGTCTATTGTGTTCTCTACTAGACTCATAGGATAGTCTAGTTGTTGTTATAGGTAGTAATACAACTACCTTAATTTTTTATGAAATAGTCTCATCCTTACTTTTGAAGGAGACGAGTGAGAAAAATACGGAGAGACACAGTGGAGATTCCTTGTTTATAAGAGGATAGTCCCATAACATAAATAGAAATAAGTCCTCAAGTGGGAGATCTAAATCTATAGGAAAATTTGTAAAGGTATGCTAGAAATGTGAAAAAGAAGGGCACTACAAAAATGACTCTAGGTCTAAAACTCCTAAGAAAGGAAAGGAAATTGATAATGCTCCTTTTGTAGAGGTGAAAACCACCTTCGATGAAGGTGGGAATGTGTACATGGCTTACTCTTAAAATACACATCTAGATCATGATGCATGGTTAATTCACTCAAGTGTATCATTTCATATGACTCCCCGTAAGGAGTGGTTCTGTGAGTACGAGAAATATGATGGTCAAGATGTTTTCATGGGGGTGACAGGAATACTAGAATCACAGGACATGGAAAAGTAAAGATGAAGTAGCAAGGTGGAAGGATTAGAATACTTCTTAGTGTTCTTCACATTCTTGCATTGGCCAAAAGTCTAATTCTTGTAAGCATGATGGATGATGCAAGTGTTAAAACAACATTTGAGAAAGATACTTACAAGATGGTTATGAGAGCATTGATATTGATTTAGGGGGCTTTGATTGGAACTCTGTACAAGCTTTTGGGTAGTACTGCTATTGATGGATGCAACAATTATGTGGTTCCTGAAAGTGGAGCAAAAATCTAGTGGTCTATGGAGAAAATACTATGTTTTGACATCAAAGACTTGGACATATTGGAGAAAAAGGCCTTTGAATATTGCATGGTAATGGTATGTTTTTTAGTGGCTACAACCACCCTCCAAAATTCTGGCTCGCATGCAAATTTTAGAGCTTATCATGGATCATGTGATTGATTGTTCCTTGTTCACTTATTGGTAAGTTGAAGATCTCAAGCTCCCCTCATCGATCATAAGATTTGTTCACATTCTCATCTTTATGTAGCATGTGTCATCTTTGGGCATGGGGATTATCCTTTTTCATGCAAAGGGAAGTTTGTTTTGCTTCAAGGGGAAATCTTTGTGTGTCAATTTTTCTCATTACATAGACATGTTTCACAGACACTTCACTCACTCTTGTCACGAAGGTTATTGCATCAAGCAATTTGATTTCTTTGCCATGATTGTGATCTTGTTCTTGAAATTTTGAAGGTTTGTCTTTGTGTCCATGAATTGTCTTTCTCTATGAACATCCATCACACTCACACACAAAGTTGCAAGCATAGTCGTGCAAATTTCGTCACAGTTGTTCGAAGGTCTATCTCAAGTGTTGCACCTGACACTCTTAGCTTTAAGGTAGTCTCAGTGAGAACATGTTATGTCTTGTTGGTCTATGTTTTCTTGTCATCAAAATATGTTAAGTGTATGATCACATTGTTAGTCTCCACAAATTCACTTTCTTTCAAACCTTGGCCATTTTCCTGAAAATATGCTCGGCCAGACAACCCCTTCAGTCGGACCTTAATAGAGCTTCACTACATAGTCTTAGCCTTCAGTGAACCTACTCTACTGCCTAGAAATGTGCATTGCTTGATTTTTTCCTCCAAGTTAGTTGGACTACACAATCTTGGAAGTGAGCAACTTGTCTGCCTCCCAGAACTACGCAGAAGTTGTCTCCAAGCCTGATCCAAACTCCACTTCCTGTAATATCAATTGTGAAGCCTCCCTCTGGACTGCCACAAACCTGCACAACACTGATACTGAGGGCTGCATTACTCTCCAAAACTGCACAGACATGCCCAGCTGATTTCATTGTTTCCTACACCGCACTACCTTCAAAAACTGCACAGTCCGGATTAGAAATGCCTCTGCTGCCTTGCTCTGCATTGTCTCCAGAAATTGCATAGTCTTGTCTACCAGGTCCCCTACTGGCTTGCTTTCCACTGCTCCAGGAAATTGTGTAGAATTCCCAGCTGGTCTCCTGAGTGGAATGCCTTGTCTTCCCCTTGAAAATTGTGCAACAGTGCCCCTACAACCTACCTTGTCTTCCTCCCGGAAACTGCGTAGAACTGACGACTAGCCCATCTGTAACCTTGCTCTATCCTCCTTCCAGAAACTACACAGATATGCCCAACATCCTTGCTCTTTCCTTCCTCTAGAAAATGTGCAGAATTGCTCAATAGCCCCTCTATAGCCCCGCGCTCTCCTCCCTCTAGAAACTGTGCAAAATTTGTCCCTCTCAAGGTCTCATCTTGCAGCTGACACTGGTGACTATGATTTCCTAATTTTGCCTCCAAGTGGTCACTGAGCAATTTTTCCCGATACTGTAGACCGAGCTCAGGAATCCCTCATTCCGGCCTAATATGTTCTTTTTTAAGTTTCAATGTCCTATCCTCCCTCACAGTCACCTGGACCCGAACATGGAAAACAATGCATCATGCTAGACTAGGATATTTTCGAATTTGATGTCATCCCGTCATGAGTGAATTGTAAGAACAGGTACATCGATGGAGCATGGTGAGACAATGAATGGGATGAAGAAGAATCACATGCTAGAAGAATTTCTTGCAACTTGATGGATGTAGAAAACACATCAAGCAGCAAGCCAAAGGAGCACATGCACAGAACAATCTTGCAGAGACCAAGACCATTGGAGACCCTGCAACACCAATCTATGTGGATGTGAAGACAAAGCATGTCCAAGAACACATCTATCACTCAACAATGTAACAGTGTGACATGGACACCACAGTCAGCCAGTACATGTCAACAGTGTCATGCCGAGTTGTGGCATGAGATGTCTCAGCCACCTCAGTACCATGAGCCGTATCTATTGTAATCAAATGCAATGTAAAGTGAAATTCCAACTTTCATTAGTAGAATGCAAACAATCATGTGCAATGTAAAGAGTTATATGTAATGAAGTTGAAGAGTGATGAGGGTAGTCCAAGAGTCAAAGGGGAATTTCAAGGGTCACCTCACCCTTTTCTATAAATAGAACCTCATTACTCATAGAAAAAGATTTTGGGAGCCAAGCTTTTGCTAGGCATTAATTAGAATGGGCTTGGAGAGTATTGTGACGAGCCTTGGCTTCTCCATAGTGCAGAGTGAGTAAATCTCTTTAGAGGATTAAGCGGTGTTGACTGTAATGTTCCACTATTGGGGCTAGTGGTTGTCATGGTTGTATGTATGGATGGAACATTCACTTTATATAATATAACAAAGCCAACATGTTTTCATGCATATGTTTTTATTGTAGTTGGACTATTTTGGTTGCTTTAGCAATGTATGTCATTTAACTTACGCATTCTTCTATGAACTACTTTGTATATGACTATATGAATCTTGTTGGAATCACGTTGTTGGTTTAACCGGTCACCCTGGATTGTGGACTATTCCGCTTCGAACCTGTGATGCAATTCCACTGGTGTGTTCCTTTCAGGATGAGTACTATTACAGGCTTCTACGGGACACACTTCGCTTTCCCCTCTGTGTGTTATAACCTCCTCGTCCATCTCTCTCAACACACTAGAAGGTCACCCACTTTCTTATGAAAAATATATCTTTACCTCTACGTGTTACTGTCTTCAAGGCATTACTATACTGCCCACTGCTATGACTCCTACTCCAAACGGTCTAAGGTCTAGTCAATACTTCTTATCGAGGAGACCCCCTGACAGGTTGGCAGGTCCAACACCATTAACAATATGGTAGAAGGTATGTCTAATTTATCTCTATATTTTGACTTCTACGAACATTGTGTTTATGGGAAGCAAAATCAGGTGATTTTCCCCTCTAGTGCTAAGAGGGTGAAAGGGATATTAGGTCTTGTACACAATGACATGTTTACACATACGTCAGTTCCATAACTAGGTAAGTCTATGTACTATGTCTCATTTTTAGATGAATTCTCAGGAATAAATCTGAAGTATATGATGGGTTTAAATAATTGAAGGCTCTGTTGGAAAATCAAACAAAGAATAATATTAAGTTGTTAAGGACAGATAATGGCGGATATTTCTGCAAGAAGGAATTTGAAGAGTTCTATAATAAGTGTGGTACAACATGACAAAAGAATACTTTATACACACCTCAACAAAATGAATTAGTAGAAAGAATGAACAAGACATTGATGCAAAAGGAGAGAAGCATGCTTAGTGACATTAGATTAGGGAAGGAATTATGGGTGGAGGCAATGGATATTGTATGTTACCTATTTAATGGAAAACCTTCATCAACATTAGAGAACAAGACTCCACATAAGGTATGGAATGGTAAGAAACCCTCTCTCTCACATTTCAAGGTATTTGGCTATGATGCATATGTATATGTTCCAAAGGAGAAAAGAACCAAGTTGGATAGTAAATTTGGAAGGTGCATATTTATTGGGTATAAAGATTGTTTAAAAGGTCATATGTTTTGGAACTCATAAATAAGGAATGTTCTGTAAAACCAAGATGTGGTATTTAGAAAGGTGAAAGATGTTATTAAACATGAATTCCCAACAAAGGAAAGAGATCTAGAGAATATAGAGTTTGAACTGAAGGAGGAAGAATCAAAATCTACAACAAAACAAGAATCAAAAGAGGAAGATCAACACAGTCCAGTTTTGAGGACATCAATTCAGGAGAGAAGAGAGCCAAAGAGGTATATTACATATTGTTCCCATTAATTTTTTCTTAATCTATTACCGATGATGATCCCAAAACTATTAGGGAGGCAGTGGATTAAAAGGATGGAAAATTTTGGGAAAAGACCATAATTGAAGAAAACCCATTGGCAGAAAATGGGTGTTTAAGAAGAAGATGAATGTGGAAGGCATGGTGGAGAAATACAAAGCTCGGTTGGTAGAAATTTTTTTTCCCAAGTGTCAGGAATAGATTTTGGTGATAATTTTTCTCCTGTTTCTAAGTTAACTTCTATTAGGTTACTTGTATTTCTTGTTGTTGCTTTTGATTTTGAGACAAAACATATGGATGTGAAGAGGGAATTTTTTCATGGGGATCTGGAAAACAAATGTATATGAAGCAAACGGAAGGATTTGTAGTGAAGGATAAGAAATAAGTGGTATGTAAGTTAAAAAAGTTTATGTATGGGTTAAAGAAATCACTAATGATGTGGTATAGAAAATTTGATACATACATACAGGGACATGGTTTCACAAGGATAAAAGTAGATCACTATATGTATTTTAAATTAATTGGTGACCATGTTATTTATTTGGTCTTATATGTATATGATATGTTTCTAATTGGAAATGACAAAAAAACTAACAAGGATTTGAAGACCCAACTGTTCTATAAATTCGACTTGAGGGATCGTGGTGCTGGAAACTATATTTTTGACATGTAAATAAAACGATATCAGGCAAAGAGGAAGGTCTAGTTAAACAAAAATAAGTATGTCAAGAAAATATTGTAGAGGTTTAATATGAAGGACAATAAAATGGAGAAGATTCTTACTCCTGTATGTGAAAAATTATATGTTGAACAATGTCCCATGACATCAAAAGAGGAAGATTACATGTCTTGTGTTCCATATCCTAGTGTAATTGGTACCCTGATGTATGCAATGGTCTATACTAGACCAAAAATGGCACATGAAATGGGAGTATTGAGTAGGTTTATGTCAAAACTGGTAAAGGAGCATTGAACAATAATCAAGCATGTTTCAAGTATTTGCGTGGCACTAATGATTATGGTTTGTGCTACAAAGGAAGGTCAAGATTGGACAGAGTGTTGCAGTTACATGGCTTTATTGTTGCAGATTGAGTTGGAGATCTAGATTATAGAAGATCTTCAAGTGGATACATGTTTAACCTATTTGGAGGAGCAGATTAATGGATGAGCAAGATATTGTCTATAGTGGCACTTTCAACTACACAGGTTGAAAACATCATGATAGCCACTCATTAAAGCAAGGAAGAAATTTGGTTGCAGATATTCTATTCAAGTATGTGTTGGTACAATGAGCTATAAGAATAGACAGTGAAAGTCAAAGTGAAATTTTCTTTGTAAATAACCCTACTTATCATTCGAAGACAGAGCAAATTGATGTTTACTATCACTTTGTGAGGGATATGGTTGAAGACAAAAATGTGATTCTGGTAGAACTTGACACTTTGAAGAATGTTGGAGATGCATTAATCAAATTTATTAGCACTAAGAAGTTTTCTTGTTGTAGATAAATAATGGGTGTTGCATCCTGAATTTCTCTTGGTGTAGAGAAATAATGGGTGTTGCATCCTGAAGTTTTCTTGGTGTAGAGAAATAATGGATGTTGCAACCCAGGACCAATCATTGTGTTCTCTTGTGGCCCCTTGTGTGGAAAGAAAACAACAAGTGGGAGGATGTTGGGTATGTTTTATGCAAACCCAATAATAGTTTGGCAGACCCAAGGATGGGAGGTAGACCGAAAGATGGTGGGTGGACCTCCTCATGGTTGTGCGCATGGTTTTAGGCATGATGGTTTTTCCTATGGTATTTTGTAGATTCGTTCAAGGGAAATACATTACGTTATAATACTGGGTTAATGGATTGGAGTTTATGAATGCTTTGGCATATATATAATGTATTATAACATTGAAAAGAAAATAATAAAAAATCAATATGATTTTCCCGACTTTGATTCTAGGAGAAAATCTCAATATATATTTTATGTTCTCATCATTGTATATTTTTCTATTTTTAAAAATATGTTTGCAGGTAATTTCTATACAAAATTAAAACATACATACACTTGATCAACCCATATTAATTAAAATTTTATTTTTCAAAAATTATATGATAAACATCACAAGACCTTATCAATAAAGTAATAATTATATTTTAGAAAACATGAAGTGAGAAAAAATAGACTATTACATCTAAAATGTTAGTAAAGTATTTAAACATTTATATTACAAATGAATATTTGATATTATTGACATATATTTTTTTAGATCTATTCGAACTAATATATCGCCTACAAAAATGTTAATAAAGTATTTAAACACTTCTATTACAAATCAATATTCGACAGTATTTGCATATATTTTAAAAACCCATTAGATCTAAAAATGTTAGTACCATGGTAATAAATCAACTTCTATTATTTCTTATCCATGACTTGAATTATTAAGAACATAAGTGTAAACTATTGACACTATAATTATGAGACCTACTTATCTGTCAACATGCATGTAAAAGTAAACTACTTTTTAGTAAAAGTAAACTACGTTTTAGCTAATATTTACAATGATATTAAGTTTATTGGAAACGACTGAACGTTATTAAAAAATCATAGAAACTAGCATTTGCATCAGATGTTGCAAAGAAAATGCCGTAAGGCATAAAGTGCGGAAATCCATTCTGTATAGTCTCTAGAGAACAAGAGAACCCACCATAATAGGCATTTTCCAAGCTTCCATGTGGAATGTAGTCATAAACCAACAGTTTTTCCTCTATGCCCCAATAGAAAGCTCGGAGGCGAACAATTTTGGGATGTTTAACCCTACTGATTGCTTTAGCTTCTGCTTCAAAATCCTTGTACCTTTCCAAACCACCATCACCAAGTTGCCTTACTACAAAAGTCAACCCATCTTCTAGAACTGCCTTATACAATATAGTTTAACCACTGGCACACAGATTAGAATGGTATACTAGTTCAGATATGATGACATGGATTAGTATCCTAAGGTCAAAAAAGCAAGGAGGTACAACTTTGAGAACTAACCAATCAAGTTATTCTGCAATGGTCCATGAGAAAGGGTTTTCTTTGTAATAAAACATTTCATCGCAACTAATGCTCTAGGTTAGCTAGATTCAAGTGCAAATCGAAGGAATGATCATTATCAGGTGCCTACAAGATGTTTTAAAATCCACTTTCTAGATGACTCTGTGCTCTCTCTAGAATTAGCCCAATCTTTGGATATGATGATGTGTTGGATTTGGCCCAAGTTTGAGAAAGCAGTGAGCATTATGTCCACCAAAGCATCTGTTAAGTTTCACGCTGGGCATCTAGTCTTAAGAAACAAGTTACAACTAAATCATAATTAACAATTACATCTGAATCAGGTGATTTTTTATTCAAACATGGATGGCATAACAATGTTGACAATGTGAACATGGAAGAAATTCTACAAGCTGGTGTTGAGACAACGCCCAGTCAACCCAATGGCAAACTGATTAGGTTCTGATGGATGTGCAGCAATCACAAGCGGATAGACATTGCCATTGCACATATAAATCAACACAAATCCATAATCTTGCTTAGAATTAAAGACATTGACAAACATTTCAAATCTTGAACATCTTAAATATCTCAACATAAATGGGTGCATCAAACAGGAAACCGTGAATCCTGAAGGCCTGAGATCACTAGAAAAACTATGCATGGAATTTTTCTTAGAATTAAACACATTGACAGATCTTTCATATCTTAAACATCTTAATTTTCTCAAAACAAATGCTCATGTCAAACTGGAAACCCTGAATCTTGAAGGTCTGAGATCACTGAGATCACTGGAATACCTGATATAGTATCTGATATGAAAAACCAAAGCCAAAGTCAAAACCTGTCAATAGCCACTGCATTGAAAAAGGAATCAGATCATTAAAATATATGTAAAGATCATAAAAGATATTTACAAACCATTCAAAAGAGGTTAAAAAATAGAAAGTCTAAGTCAAGTGTTTGAACGCTGCAAACAAAC
>APFE030699549.1:0-27292 GCA_000404065.3 Pinus taeda | reverse complement strand
CAAGATAGCTAGACAGAGAACAATCCTTAAAATTTAAAGTGGATGGGATGATTTTGAAGGGATGAAAGGCAGCTAAGAGTCTTTCACCATGTCCAAAAGAAAGAAATGAAATGACTACAAACAAAGAGCAATGAAGAATCCTTTTTTATAGTAATCAGCAGTGTTTAAATTAGTAAAGCAAGAGAATTTAAGAATTCATGCTTATAACTAATTTAGAAGAAAACATCAAGAATAATAACATTTGAAAACAGAGTACAATTAAGCAAATTTCGTTTCAATCTCTTATGCAAATTATTCAAAAATGGATATGATGATATTATAGACTGATATAAAATTCCAGAGAAAGGGTAGAAACACTTATTGAACTGTTGTTCAACACATGAATCCTGCAACAAGTCCTGTGCTTTAAATCCTCATCTAGTCAAGCCACGAAAAATTTCTCCAAGCGCTTTTATTCTGCAAGTCTCAATGTTACAGCGAAGTAATGGAATCCCTTCAATACTCTTTTCGAGGGTTTATTTATACACTAAATAATTAAAAATATCTCACACTATCCTAGCCCATATTTTGGGGTGACTAAGGATTTTTTTTACAAGAAAACAGGAGATAAACGGTATGACAGAGAACTGCTGATGCGCTGTTTGGAGTATTTTACAAGTAAAATAGGAGATGAACGGTATCATAGAGAACTGTTGATGCGCTGCTCCATCTTCGTGGATGTGCTAGCCGCCTTCTAAGAGCCACATCGCCCATAAAATCTCAAAAGGATCAATCGCTGGCGGAAATCGTGGATGTGCTGGAGGTAAGTGCTGGATTCGCTGCTTCATCTTCGTGGATGTGCTGGAGGTAATAGCTGATGCGCTGCTCCATCTTCGTGGATGTGCTGGAGGTAACTGCTGATGCACTGCTCCATCTTCGTGGATGTGCTGGCCGCCTTCTAAGAGCCACATTGCCCACAAAATCTCAAAGGATCAATCGCTGGTGGAAATCATGGAACAGAATCCTGTCTGTTTCAGGCTCCCCATGTTTTGAAACTCATCATCAAAGAAGTCACTAAAATCACCATAATCTGCAAGATCAAGGTCAAACCTAATGGTCGGATCATTGTCAGACCAATTCCAAGGGCTCCTAGCAGCTGCAATAGTGGTAGAAGATACACCCACAGTATTCATTTCTGTCAGAGTGCATCCCGATTTAACAATATAATTCGCAGATCTTTTTCCGTTTTGCAACCTGCTGGTGAGACATCCAAGTGGGATAGCCCGATTATTGATGTATGGATGTAACCTGCCCAGCATGTGTCACAGAAGCGATGGCCACAAACAGCTTCCTTCATTCTTTCACGACCATAACTTTCAAAGCATATACCACAAGTTAACTCCTTTACATTTGATCTTATTTCTACAATTGGTTTTTCCAACAGCCCCACAGTCTTTCGCACATTCTCCTCGTCTGCGAACCACTCATCATTGTCTTTACTGACACTCCATTTGAAATGCCACAGAAGTATGCCAGCATTCACACTCGATATAGCAAGAACTGTAGAAATGCTTGTAACCGCCTCTTCTTGGCGTTGACAAATGTCTTCCTCACTTAAAATTGTGTAGTTCAGCTTTCTGCTGTCTTCAACATATGATCTAAGAAGGTAGCGCATGTACTTCTTTCTATCTTCATTAGAAACCAAAGAAAAACCATATCTTCGTCAACAATAGAAACACATAATGGATCAGGACATCGTAATGCAGGGCATCCAGGTCCATCATTCGAGATATCTGAACTAGTTTCAGCACTCCATAACAGCGCAACTGCTGCAAGACAAGTCCTCGCTCAAATACACCTGGAATTTTCAATTGGTTTGGCTTGATACACCGAACGAAATGAGGTGTAGTGTTTTCCAGTCGCTACATCAAAAATTTGCCCCTGTTCTTTGAATACCAACCACATCCAGATTTTCACCTTCTCTGCTTGCATTCTTTATCAAGCCACCGAAACCAACCATGACCCTTTGTTATGATTCTTCTGCAGGAACGCCTTTTGCAGTCAGACCCTTCTTTTTCATTGTCCAGAATGCAGCAAAATATCGATTTTGCATCATGGAATTCGGGTTTGCAGTGTAAGTTGTTTCAATAGTTCTCTCCGTCTCCAGCTCAAATCCATAATGAATGCTATGATTTTCACATCTTCCAAACTGAGTTCAACCGACATTTCATCTTCAGGTGCATACGTGTCTGACTGACTTGGATCACTGTAGACCTCAACAAAGTCTCCAGCACACATTGAAAACCCCTCAGAAATTCCTTCCAGGATGAAAATCTGGAAAATAGATAGGCCGAAGTTGGTCTTCATCAGACAGAGAGTTACAATTGGTATGTATCCAAGGATAAATTACCCACTGCATTGGTTCACAAGTGTGGTTCAGAATAAAACTTGAGCATATCATCATGTAATAAGAGAACTCATTTCCTTGGCTTATAAAACCAAGACGTGAAATCTCCAAAGCCAACCGTCCAAGTCCAGCCCCAGGAACCAAGCAACTAGGTGACCTTTGAAGTTCTTCAAGAATTGGTTTGTAGCACTAATTACATTCTGCCTCTCCCTCCGGAGCCCAATCTCGAACTATATTTCTTATAATGCACCGGACCTTATCAACGTCAGCAGAAGAGACATGAAGTTGAAATGCAGGATCCTTCCAATCAAATCCCATGCAATTTATCTCTCCATTTGATGTTGGGACTGAATGATATGTTGAGTGATCATTAAAAATTTCTTTTGTCTTTCCACAACCATCTGGCTCACACTTGCTGCTTACCCTGCTATTACTTCGATTAGACCCAAAATCAGCACTTAATTTGTTATCATCTGTTTTAAAAGAGGTTGAACCACAGTCGACTGAAGGACATCGACCTTGATAGAGATTTTATTCATCCTGGGCACCGTCTACTTCAAGGTCTGCTTCACCACTTCTACTTCCTCTATGAAGCTCATTTGAAAAAGTATTCAGCATCCTATCAGTAGCTAACACATCGTGTTCTTTCAATACATGACAGTCGTGAGGAGTATCTATTTGTGTGCTCTTAGCATGTCCATCAAGACTGCCTTGCAATCCATTGAATTGATGTGCTTCTGCCGGTATTGCTTGAGATTCATCCCGATTCTCATTGTACATTCCAATATCCTCATATTCGCATGATTCACAGTCTTGGCTCATGTCAAAAGGAAGTTCAAAAGCCTGGAGCATGTTTAGAACAAAAAATGAGTTTGCAGTGATGCACCTTCTAAGCTGTTGATACTTCTTCGGAAGTTGTGCAAGAAGTGCCTTGTACTTAGGTGGAAGCCTTGCATAAGATCTCTCCCATCTTCTAACGTCTGCTTCTACTGCATCTGAGTAATTTTAATTTGAAAAGACTATTTGTAGCTCCAGCATCAACACCTGAATCTGCAGAGAAATAGGCATCTTTAAAATGCCTTGCATAGGCACTAACATCCAACTTATCATTTGCATTTGCTGATGTCCCCACAGATGGACGTGAACCACCTTTTCCTGAAACTGAATCTTTGGATCCCTCTATTCTAATTGCTTCATTTGTTGACCCACCAGGTATTCGCTTGTTACGTTGTAGAGTTTGTGGCATTGTAGCACTTTCTTTTACAGCTAAACATGAATATGAGGATATAAGCATCTCTACTGCATGGACAACACCTTCCTTCATAAACAGCTTGGAATTGTGAGAGGGACCTTTTGCATTAGGACTTCTACCATTTGCAGTGCTGGAATCAAAACTTCAACATCTTTCCCAGTTAAAACTCCTGCCAAAAAACTTGGTATGTTTGTTCCCTGTAGTAAAGACTTTAACATGTCCTCTGTACCAAAGTACAACACCTTGCTAATACCTTCCATACATTTGTGTCTAACAAGAGAATTCACACTTGATCCATGCACTTGAACCAACACTGGGAAGAGATCTGCTCCAAAGTTTTATTTGCATTTTTATGTTTAAACACACATATTGCATGTTTAAAGTTTTTGTATATATATTTTATTATATGGTAACCAATAAACATTATTTAATTACCATAAGGGGGGGATTATAATATAAAGATATATTTAACCAAAGGGCTTATAAAGCGGGGTTTTTAATGAATTTTTGGGAAAATAATTACTTTGTAAACTTATAATTATGGGTTTTGGATATTTAAAAAGGATTAATATTAGGATAAGGTTTTATAGGATTTAGTATATAGAGTTAAATGTAATTATGCAAAGGACAAGGAAACTCAAAATATTTTTGCACATCTAAGAAAGTGATAACTTCTGAAGTAAATTGCAATATTTTATCTTCAACACTTAAACTTAGAATAGCAAGTTATCTTGAGGGATTTTTATGGATTTTTGCATGAGTTTCCTAAGTAAAATAGGATTTTACTTAGGACAAACTTAAAGATGGAAGATTATAATGATGGATTATCTTAATTACTTAGGTCTTTTTTATCATTAGGCCGAGGGTCTAGTCCCTCCAGAGGTCAAGGAAATGCATTGAGCCCCTTTGATCTCCAAATACCTTAGTACTTTGGCGGAAATTAGTAAAACTTTTTGAGGGGAAAGTGATGAGGGAGGTTAATGAGTTTGACTTTGCTTGTTGTGATTTTCCAATGTATTTCCTGCTTTAGTACTTGTGATGAAAGTAAAGGATCAAAAACATGTAGCAGCATCATTCATCAGATAACACTTTGCAGCACCATCTACCTACCCTGTCTACTTAATACTACCATTTCTCTTCTTTTTAGGGCATTTAGACTTGCAACCCTCATCAACATTTTCTTTCACAAGGAAATCTACTAATCTACCCTTATTACATCAAGGCTCATAAACTTTGAGACTTATAATCTAACTTTCACTTATCGCAAGATTAACGTTTGTCGATATTTATTCTCTAATCACAACATGAATTGAAATATGAGAAGCAAGTTAAACAGTTGACTATCATGAGTTTTTGGCAAAGTTGACAAGTGCATCATTGTTTTATTAAAAAATGAATAGTAGTGGATTTGATTTGCACACTTTCCTGGTTATTTTGCTTGGGGTTCATTTCTTTCACTTCTTTTTGACCACTTTATTTTTCTTACCCTTTGATTTTTCTTTTAGGGTACACCCTCTTTACATTTTTTAACTTTTTTGATTTTTTGATTTTTCAAGAATATGGAACACCTTTGCTCAAGAAAGAAGGTTTGAACATATTCCATAGTTCAATCAAGACAATCATGAAAGATGAAACCTATTGGTATAGGAGGCTAACAAGATGATCATCGATCCATGTCCTTAAGTCTTGCTACAAACTGCAATCATGGATCTTCTATTCATGTACTTCATGACCTCTGAGGTCGGCTCAATATTATGCAAAGTATATATATGTTGGAATTTCATCAAGGGTTTCTCCCTCTGAATGGAAATCTTATTTGGTCAGCGTCAAGATCATTGTTCCTTCAAGTGATAGACACATTATATATCAAGCTTCCATATATATCACTCTCAGGACAGGTCATCATCAACTTTTCAATCATCAAAAATTCATCAAGAATTAATGTCATGAGTACAGACATTTTCATCAAAGTCCTATCATCATCAAGTCAAGGCATCCATTTTATCCTATTGCAAAATATTGTTAAGTCATCATGGCAGCTACAACTTATCAAAGGCTTATAAAAAATCAATCAAAGAGATGGTTAGTAGATATTGGTTATCACATTATTACTATTAGAGTAACCATATTTATCACAAGTATTATCAATAGAATCAAATTAGCGTATGATAAAGTCATATGTATGTGAGTGATATACATTACACAAGAATGTAAATTAAGACTAAAGGTGATATACTTGTCATACCTCATGGCCTAACTTGCCATATCAATATTACTGCTAAAATAAAACATAATTATACGGACCTTGTAATATTCAGATATCTTTGTATCACATACACATTGTCATTTTTCAATATATTAACATTAGGATCATGCTCTAGCTTCCTCTTTCCTGTACCAATTGTCTTCTTGCACTAGCTCTCATTTCTTGCACCTTTTAGTATCCATATGATCCTTAAGAAGGATATGATTATCACATATTCATCAAGAAGTTAGAAATATACAACTACTCAAGTGTTCATGTAGGAACAACAATAAAAATGATAAACTTAAACAAGAGTGGTATCATAAAAAGACAGGTCTAGAAGATACTTATCTTCAACGAGGGATGACAGAAGAGATCAACTCCCTCTTGAACCTGTCACCGAGGGTCTTTAGAAGATGCAATCATTCACATAATTCTGCCAACAACCAATCCAAACATGTTGGCTCTCTAGAGTGAATCTAGAGCTCCACTAAATCTATCACAGATGCTTGTACAAATTTTCACTGATCATGCTAGGGTTTCAAGACTTCAAGTCTTCATCATATCTAGGCCATACTTCTTCCAGGGATTTCTTCCAAACCCTAACCCTAATCCCTCTTGTTATAACAAGGGTGCCTAGGATTTCCTTCAAACCCTAGCATTCTTTTAGGTCTCTTCTATCCCTCTCACTTATTCACGGGTGTCCTTACAGGGGTGATCTCAATAACTTTTCTTCAACCCAGCTTTGATTCCATGTTAATTTTTCTTAGAGTTGTATTGTTATTTGCTTTAGATAATTGCATTTATTCAATTTCATGTTACAATAGGAAGCGAGGTCCAAAGAAGCCACCAAAATCTTAGAGTCATATGAGCTGCTTTTAGAAATTTGTAACAAACAAGGTTCGTTATTGCAAGTTAAACACTCCAAAAGACTTGGAATATGTAGATATCCATTGAAAATACAAGAATATATATTAAAATGTATGAATGGTAATGATGATACAAATGAGAGTGAGGGCTTGCTTATATACCCTAGGCAGATGTCCCTTTATGAATGGTCATGTCCATAGGGACCTACCTTTTCATTAACTAATTACTAAATAATGATTATTTATGATGTGTTATTATTATTTATATTTACATTATTTATGTCTATTTTATTCATGCCATTGCGTTCCTCCTCAAAAAGATTTGTCCTCAAACATTGTTGATGAAAAGGCTTGATCTCTTTTTCTGGTTCAGGCGTCTTCTCATCTTGGAACTGTCACCTTAGTTAAAACAAGTTGATATGATCCTTGGAGCGATAAATAAAACCGTCGAATTGAGAAAACATCTGACTATCCTAAATCAATCTTCAATGAAATCATGGAGTTACTGGATACTTCATGTGAACTTTTATCACAAGATTGAATTTGACTAACATTAGTAGTCTTTGGAACAAAATTTTATATACTCAGAGGAATTATCTGATACCAATTTAATAAACAAGGTTCGTTATAGCAAGTTAAGAACTCCAAAATACCTGGAATATGTAGATATCCATTGAAGATACAAGAATATATATTAAAATGTATGAATGAGAATGATGATACAAATGAGAGTGAGAGCTTCTTATATACCAGAGGCAAGTGTCCCCTTATGAATGGTCATATCCTTAGGGACATACCTTTTCATTAACTAATTACTAAATAATGATTATTTTTTATGTGCTATTATTATTTATATTTACATTATTTATGTCTATTTTATTCATAACAAGGTGTGGGGAAATTTTCTTTGGGACAAGCTTTGTTCAGATCATGAAATTTCGTGGAGACACTAATGTTTCCTTGTTTCTTAAGAACAGGAACAAGATTGGACACCCATGTGGTGTATTAAATGGGGTAAATAAAACCAACATGCTTGAGCTCATCGACTTCGGCTTTAATAACTTCATTCTTGGAAGGATGGATAACCTTTTTTTTCGGTGGACGTGAATGGCATCGGGCCATGTGTAAACATGGTGTTTAATGATGGCAGGATCAAGTCCAGGCATCTTAGAATAGGACCAGGAAAAAACATCATGTAATTATTGTAGGTTTTAACCCCGTATAGAAATTACCTACATACGAATTCTAAATCACAGAAAAATAAACAATTCGAGAGCATAACACATAAAACACATATACACAGAGATTTCCCACTGGATCCAAAAACCGGGACTACCAGCTTGATTTTTCATTATGTTCCTTTCAATGTTACAATACATATTTATACATGTCGAAGCATCCAATACCATGGACCGAAAACCATTGCATCCAAAACCATGGACCAAAAACCATAGGTAGGTTCGCCCAACCTAATATAGGGTCCAAAAAAAAATTTCCCGGGGCACTGCCCCGAACCCTGTAGAGGCTACCTGCCACCCTCTAACCCCCCGGTCCACTACATAGGTTAGTCGTGGAAAGAATATAACACAACCCAAAAATCTCCCACTTGTTGTTTTCTTTCCACAGGGGACCATAGGAGAGCTTAGTCATTTTTTCAGCCCTGAAATGCCCATTATTTCTCTACACCAAGAGAACTTCTCAGAGCTCACAGATTTTTTCAATGCATCTGCAGTATTCTTCAAAGTGTCCACCTTTACCTGCAACACTTTTTTGTCTTCTATCATATCCCTCACAAAGTGATACTGAACATCAATGTGCTTTGTCTTTGAATGATAAGAAGGGTTCTTCGCCAAGAAAATTGCACTTTGGCTTCACAGTCTATCCTTATAGCTCCCTGTCCTAACCCCATACTTGAACACAATCTCTGCAACCAAACTGCTTCCTTGCTTGCATGAGTGGCTGCCATGTATTCTGCCTCTGTAGTTGATAGTGCCACTACAGATTGTTTCTTACTCATCAAACTGACTGCACCTCCAAATAGGTTAAACACATACCCACTTGTAGATCTTCTCTGATCCAGATCTCCAGCCCAGTCTGCATCAACAAAGCCATGAATATCCAACACTCTGTCCAATCCTGGTCTTCCTTGGTAGCACAACCATAATCACTAGTGCCACGCAAATACCTGAAAACCCGCTTCACTGCTGTCCATGCTCTTTCCCTGGTTTTGACATAACCTGCTCAATACTCCACTGCATGTGCAATGTTTGGTCTAGTACAGACCATTGCATACATCAAGCTACCGACTGCACTTGCATATGGAACACGGGACATGTCCTCTTCCTCTTCTTGTGTCTTGGGACACTGTTCAGTAGATAACCTCACACCTACAGGAATAGGAACCTTCACCGGTTTACTATGCTGCATATTAAACCTCTGCAGTATTGTCTCGACATACTTCCTCTGGTTTAACCAGAGCTTCCTCTTTGCCCGATCTCTTTTAATTTCCATGCCCAAAATATAGTTTGCAGCACCGAGATCTTTCATGTCGAATATGGAGGACAATTGGGTCTTCAAATCCTGGATAATTTCTTTGTCATTTCCAACCAGCAACATATCATCCACATACAAGTCCAGATAAATAACATGGTCACCAATTAATTTAAAATACACACAGTGATCTGCTTTGCTTCTGGTGAAGCCAAGTCCCCGTATAAATGTATCAAATTTCTGATACCACATCCTTGGTGACTGTTTTAACCCATACAGAGACTTCTTTAACTTGCATACTAGTTCTTTCTTACCCTTCACCGCAAAGCCTTCAGGTTGCTTCATGTAGATTTCCTCTTCCAAATCCCCATGAAGGAATGTTGTCTTCACATCCATCTGTTCTACCTCAAAATCAAAAGAAGCAGCAACGAATAAAAGTAATCTAATAGAAGTTACCTTGGCAACAGGAGAAAAAATATCACCAAAATCAATTCTTGGCACCTGGGAATAACCTTTTGCTACCAACCGAGCTTTGTATTTCTCCACCTTCCCTTCTACATTTGTCTTCTTCTTGAACACTCATTTGTTTCCAATGGGTTTCCTTCCAGCCAGCAACTCCACCAGATTCCAAGCCTCATTTTTGTGCAAAGATGCCATTTCATCAACCATGGCCTCTTTCTAGAGTTTTGCATCCTCTGAATCCACTGCTTCCTTCACAGTTCTGGGATCATCATCAGTAACAGACAAAGCAAAATTTGAATTGAAAGCAAATGGACTATACCTTTCTAACTGCCTTCTTTCTCGAACTGATCTTCTCACAGCCAGAGTTTGTGGCTCTTCATCTTCTGATTCCTCCTCTGCTACAGAGTCTAATTCTTCCTCCTTTAGTTCAACTCTATCTTCACAGGTTCCTTTGGTTGGACTTCATGTTTGATAACATCTTTCACCTCTTTAAACACCACATCTCGACTGTACACAACCTTTCGTGTGACTGGGTTCCAAAGCTTATAACCCTTTAAACCATCCTATACCTTAATAAAGATGCCACTTTTTCAATTTACTATCCAATTGGTTCCATTTCTCCTTTGGAACATGTACATATGCATCACATCCAAATACTCTCAGATGTGAAAGAGAGGGTTTCTTACCAGTCCATACTTCTTATGGAGTCTTATCCTCCAACGTTGATGAAGATGACATGTTGACCAGGTAACATGCAGTATCCACCGCCTCTACCCAGAATTCCTGTCCTAACCTGGCACCACTGAGCAAGCTTCTTGCCCTTTCCATCAATGTCTTGTTCATTCTTTCTGTGACTCCATTTTGCTGAGGTGTATATGAAGTAGTCTTCTACCGTGCTATACCACACTTCTTACAGAATTCTTCAAATTCCTTGCTGCAAATTCTCCACCATTATCTGTCCTCACCACCTTTATCTTCTTCTCTGTCTGATTTTCCACTAGAGCCTTAAATTCTTTAAACCTGTCAAAGACTTCAGGTTTATTCTTAAGGAAATATATCCATGTATTCCTTGAGAAGTCATCTATAAATGATAGATAGTACACATACTTACCCAGTGATGGAACTTTCACAGGTCCAAACACAACACTGTGCACAAGCTCTAATATTTGTTTCGTCCTCTTACCACCAGAGGGGAAACTCACCCAATTATGCTTCCCATATACACAATTTTCACAGAAATCAAAATCCAGAGCGCTATTACTCATACCTTCTACCATACCTTTACCATGAAGTATTCGAACGCCCTTCTCTCCAATATGTCCAAGCCTTTGATGCCACAGCATGGAAAGAATATAACACAACCCAACAATTATTTGAATAACTTAGTGTAAGCTTCAATTCCTTTTGAGTGCATTGTTCCCCTCAAAGTGATATTTTCTTCAACCCCTAGTTTATTTGAAATGTTAATTTTGATGGTAGGGGAAATGTTAGCCATATTTCCTTCTTCGAAAGCATCTAGCGTAGGAATGGGATTTTTAAACCAATTGACCTCACCATGGATGAAGTCTTTCGACTCCACAATATATTGATCATGGGTTTGCTGTAGAAGGAAGTGCATGATGGTGCATATCATCCCAAGGATAATCAAGGGTGGTCATGGCTTCCATGATATCTTCATTAGAATGAAATATGGGGATGGGACGAAGAAGGAACACATGATGAGGAACTAACTAAGGCATATTCGTGAGAGACAAGGTTCATAAAAACATTGTCAAAATGGTTGGGGGGATTGCCAGCAGATGTGACATCTACCAATGTTGAAATTGAAGTGTCTTTCGAAGAAGGTTTGGAAGAAGCACAATATAAAACTCCCATAGAGTCTGAATATATCAATCCCATGGATGAAAACAAGTAGAGAATGGATTTGGAACTATCTTTCATTTGGACATCAAGAGGGGGAATCACAATGGTGGATTGGGAAACCTCCTGTTCTAATAAGGTAGTGGGGCCAGAACCCATAGGTAGAGGGGATGTGGAATCACTACGAGTGACATCTAACTCGCAAAGCACTTGAACTGTATCACGAAATATTTGAGATGGGGATAGTGATGGGAGTAATGTCCATAGTTATCACACAAATCGCAAGGGTGATTTGTGCATAAGGATTTGTTCTTGTTGGCTAACTCGAGTGAGGTAACATGGACCTCAAGAATGTTAGAGTTAGGAAAGGTATTAGAGACTACATTCTTAATAGGAGGGAGCTCGAGACAATTATTGGTGGCATACCCAACAACATCACACAAAGCACATGGGGGGAGAAGGCTTTGGAGGTTTAGGAGGATTAGGAGTTGCTTGGGGTGCCTTGTCTTTGGTTCTCTTTTTCTAGGCTTTGCCCCCCACACTAGATGCTTTTAGAACAAGAGTAGTTGGTTATTAAGGTTGTTGTGAAACTGAAGCAAAGGAAGGGGTAGTTACAATGGGTTGAACAAGAGTCAAAGTTGTATAAGGTTTGATTTGATGGGGGGGAGTGTTTTTGGGAGGATCAATGTACTAGACAAGGATCCCCAAGGTGATGTTAGGAAGACTCAATGTAGTCGTTACAGGGGTAGAAAAAATTCCTAGTGATGGGAACAATAAAGGTATATGACCAAAGGGGTAATGACTTGGAGGAAATGCTCCAAGATGGGAGAGACTTGGGGAAAGGGTTCCATGCTAAAACGGACTAGGAGAAATACCAACAAAATGAAATTGGCCTTACGAAATTGTACCTGAAGGATGAGTTGAGTCTTGAGCAGGAGGTTGCAGAGGAGTTGGATGTTGAGAAGGAATACTAGACCGCTTATTTGCAGCCCGTGACACTTGAAGCATGCAAACACTGGAAGAGTTGAGCTTAAAAGGAGTAGGCAGTGGGCCATAGTAAGCCCAAAGTAGTGTGGAATCTTTGTAGACTCCAAGAGAAACATCAGTTAAGGAAGGGATAGCCTTATTACCAGTCATCTATGAGATAGTGGTATGAGGAGAGGTATGAGACTATAGTAAGTCAACTTATCAATGGTGACGATCTTTCCATTGTGAGGAAAGCACATCTTGCGAAAGATAGCAGATGCGAAAATGAAAATCGCATAGGTGTAACTACAGCCCAACAAGATGTTATAATCTAATGGGGCATCAATGACTTTGATCTCAATCAAGATTGTCTTGCTGACAATAGTGATGGGGTAGTTATGATATAACCTGAGGGGCTATGAAGGATGACCGTTCCAAGCACGAAGAGTGTTAGTGGATGGTGACAGGTCAAGGGAACCAAGTTGCTTCCAAACACTAGGAGCCATCACACAGGTGGAGGCACCTTCGTCTATTATACATTGTTGGACAGTAGCATTTTTTTATGGATATTGGTATTTGAAAAGAAACAGATGAAGGAAGGGGGGGATGTTCTACTTTATCAACACAAAAAACAATCATACAATCGTCAAAGGGATCCATAGCGCCCAAAGTAGATAATAGATATTTCTGTTGGGATGGGCATGTCTATAGGACTTACAATGTTGACATGGTAGCAGGAGACTGCACCAAGACGTCTATTATGCTATAGGTATGGGAAACTTTAGAAGAATTAGCATTTTGACGTAATGGACCTTTGAGGATATTGGGAGGAATCTCGACTTTAGGTGGAGGGATCTGTAAGGTACCACTTGGTGACAAAAAAGGCTTAGTGGAAACTTTGGGCTGGGAATTAGTCGTTGACTTTGCAAGAGGCTTGTCATATTGGTGCGACCAAGTATGGAGGTTGACTTGTTTGGTATTGAGCTCTTCGGAATTCATCATGATAATCTGGTAATTGTTTTGGCCAAATTGTTAAGATTGGGGGGTTGCAATACCTTGGGTGGGTTGGGCAACCACATATCCTTGATGAGGAAAACGATTTGTAAGAAAAATCGGTTGTTATGAAGCAGGAGGGGGAGAAGGTGGAGAAATGGCCTAAGGTCCTTGAGAAGCAATTGCTTGAGCTTTCCATGCTTGGCACATCCAAGGTAAAAGGGGACATTCATGAGTATAATTTCCAAAAACTCTACAACAGGCACAAGGCTTATTGGTTCTAAGAGCCTTGTTCTACTTGGGTTTTTTACCCTATTGTTGGGTTGAAGGATTAGGTTGGTCACCCTTAGGGGCATTAGGTTGTCGACCTTGGTTGCCCTGGTTTCCTTGAGGTTATTCCTTCTCTTGGGGTTAGGGGGATTGGTAGTACTTTTTTGAGCATACACTTGATTCTGTGGAGGTGGTTTTTATTGGGGCAGAGGAGAAGAGGCATGAGAGGTTGAGGTGATGATGCAGGTGGGATGTATTTTTTTCCATGACCCTGGTGTCTGGTATAGAATCTTACATCACTAACACTACCGAACTAAAGATAACAACGAAACTACTTTTCATAGCGGAATATAAAGAGAAGTAAATCTACTAATGCACCAAATATAAACAACTTTTTACAATTTTCAACCCAACTTCATTATATTAATCAAATTGAATAATACAATAGTTTGGGGCTCCTGTATTAGGGATAATGACCCTCATACATCCACTAGTACAAGAATACAAAACTGGGGCTTGGTGTCAATCCATCAACAACCAATCTACCCTCAACAAGATACTCTGACCATCTGGTTGTTGAATGCTCTCTCAGCTTCTCACGGTCATACCCTTTACCTACCCAGTCCTTTGGCTTTCGATCTGTATCACTGCCTCTATCAACGATCCAAGTCCATTTGGCCATTGAATCTTGGCTATCCAATCTGCTCACTAGTTGTGCCTTAGTCCATCAAGGGAACAACACATCGAGACTCCTATCGATTTGTTCACAACTCTATTTGTGACCAACTCTTAATCTATCCAATGTTGCTCCTCAACTACACAGGGACTTCAACACACTATGGTCTTCCTGCGCTACTCCAATGAAGACCAACATAAGTCATGGATGGATGCCACCTATCACTGTAAGATATCCATCTCCCACAATTAACATGGGTTAGGAAGACTACCTATCATCTGTTATATATTTCCTTCTCCACACAAAAGTCTAGGGATGCTCAACTAATCCTCTGATTGATCAAAACTTGAGCTTAACAATTGTGACTCTAGGAACCACCTAAGTCCATGAAGATGGTACACACTAGGCTCCAACTTGGGCACTATAAAACTGTCCTCTAGTAGACCATAAATACCCAATCCAATTTCCACACTTGGTATAATCTCATGCTGCCCTCCAACAGTGCATGAGTGACAAATCCTTGTTGTAGCATCTGCTCCTAGTTAGGGAATCCAACACCTATGAATACCCTTCCACATGGCTGCTAACAGACTCCTCAAATTGTCCTCTCCTAGTGCACCCATCAACCTAGCATCCAATCATCAACTCAAGAGGAATGACATACCTCTGCTCTGCAACCTCCTACTGCTCCTCCTATCACATGTACTACTATTGATGACCTGCTCCACGAATGTCCTCAACTGTCCTAATCTAGGACTTCCATCTAGCTAGCATACCTCCATAAATCAAGAAGACATCTACAATATTTTGTTGTTGACTTCTTGCCTTTGGATCCATGCATTCACAGGACTAGTTAAGGCACACAACAATAACCCCAAACCACTGCCTAAGCACCTTATAGTCCTATCCCAAAGATCTACTCCCTTTTCTTTCCAAACTTGGCATCAAATTATGTGCTTAGGGTTTGAGGACCCTCCTCACAACATCCTACAACACTTATGTACCAACAACAAACAAACCAGTCCTTAAGCACACAAAGAGTGCCATTTTTCTAATTGTAGTTGGCTTTAGATGACTATCACTGAGTTAGGAGAGTAATCCTAGGCCTCTCAACCCATCCATCTAGCCCTCCAACTCACTATTGTAACAATCCAGACCTGTGGTGCTTTATAGAGATATATCATACACTATCTAGCACATAAAACACCCACTGCATACCTTTGTTCCAACGGTTGAACTTGCAAGGAATCTCACACTCAGAAAACAAGAGAAATCCACATTACCCTTTCCTCCTAGCATCTACAAGGATGCATCATACCTACATTTTATTCTCCCAAGGAACCCGCATCCAAACTCATAAATATTCCCTCTTTATCTCAGCTTCCTTGCCTCCTTGTCCTTGTTGCCTCAATCACTATTTGTTTCAGAGTTATTTCTTTGATGGATGATTACTTGGATGTGTGAAATGTCCTCACACTTTTCCCCTTTTTATAGCCTTTATGTGAGTGCCAACGAACATCCCTAAAGGGCACCTCCAAACTAAGGCGACCTTAACTAGTAGGCTTCTTCACCCACACTATACTTCAAAAATTCATATCTCCATTTCTGTAGGTTGGATTTCGATGATTTAAATTTTGTTGGATTTGTCTCAACGTCCTCTATCATCTCCATACATCACATGTCCCAATATCGTCATGGTTTTGGCCTAAACATCGATCGGTGAAAAACCCTAAGCTTGAGTTTGAAGCCCATAAGGCCACTTATGGAGCTCATTCCTCCAAACCATTGATCTTGAAGGCTTGGAGTACCTCCCAAGATACACAAATGAACACTCCCTCTTAGCGAGGGAGGTATTTCTAAGACTAGGAAATAACCATCATCATCTTCGATGACACTAGCCCACCTGGCGTCCATCCTTGCAACATTATCTGTAGAATGAACCTGAAAATCTCAGTAGTGCCTCTGTGTCATCTCATATAAACTTGAAGATCCCAAACCTTCATAGGGCTACAGCCTCTGAGGCTAGACTCCCTCTGAGCCTACACGATCTCCACTAGCCCAATCCTACAAGCACTCATCCTCCTAGATCAAATACCACTCATGCAAATCCTTGCAATCTCAGATATGAAACATCACAATTCAATGAATACTCTAGTCTACCAACTTGTAGTCCATCACATGAAGTCATCTTGATCAAATTGATCTCATCCAAGCCGAAGAAACCCTTGAGTTGTCCATGGCAAGTCAAAGGAAGTCCACAATCAACAAATTTCCCTACAACAAATTGTTGTTCACCAGGCTCACAACCAGTCTACCAGAACTCCCAGCCAATCTCACTGCCAAGCCAGTCAAGACCACATCTACATGTTTTTAGCTGAACCCTATGCTCCACGATATAGACACCCACAATTCCCTCTGAGTTGCTTTGTTATGCAAACTCTAATTCACTATCCCTCAAAGTAGCTCAGATACATTATGATACCATGTTGTTTTTCCATGACCCTGGTGTCTGGGATAGAATCTTAAATGACTGAAGATACCAAACCAAAGATCATAATGAAACTACTTCGCACAATAGAATATAAACAATATTAAATCTACTAGTGCATAAAATATAGACAAGTTTTTACAATTTTTAATCCAACTTCATTACATTAATCAAATTGAATAATACAACAGTCTAAGGCTCCTGTACTAGGGATAATGGCCCTCATAAACCCACGAGTACAAGAATGCAAAACTGGGGCTTGGTGTTAATCCATCAACAACTAATCTACCCTCAATAATATACTCTGACCATCTGGTTGTCGCATGTTCTCTCATCTCCTCTCAGTCGTACCCTGTGTTTGTCAGGTCATTCATCTCCCAATCTACAACATTGCCTTTATCAATGATCCAAGTCCATTTGGGCACTGAATCTCGACTATCCAATCTGCTCACTAGTTGTGCCTTAGTCCATCAAGGGCACAACACATCAAAACAGTTGCCGATTTGTTCACAACTTTGTTTGTGAACAACTCTCAATCTGCCCATTGTCTCTCCTCAGCTACATAGGGACTTCAATCCACTATGATCTTCCTGCATTATTCCAATGAAGACCAACATAGGGCACAAAGGCCTGCCACCTATCACTACAAGATATCCATCTCCCACAATGAACATGGGCTAGGAGGACTTCTTATGATTTGTTGTAGATGTCCTCCACACACAGGTCTAGGGTTGTGTTGTGACCATCAACAACCCCCCTTTTTATTAGTGTTAGCAATAACATTAATAAATGGGGACCCTTCCAAAAAAATGAAATCTTAGCATTTAATGTTGCCTTTTTGTTTTTAAAATAAAACAAGATATCAAAGTGGAACTTGCTAAAACATGTAAATTTACCTTTTCATACTCCAAGCGCATGAAACATCACAAACTATGAGTTTCCTTATAAAAAGTGCTATATGACCACAAGACCTAAGAAAAGATTTATAAGCAGAAAGTCTCGAATATTAAGAAAAGCTTTGAAAAACCCACTTTTAAAACGATATTATCGCATCACAAAATATCACAACGGGCATCCCTTATAAAAGTAACTCCTCGAAAATGCGATCCGCGAGAATGCGAGATCACAAAGTCTTACAACCTCATCGCATCGCAAATTCCAAATTCCGCAACGCTACTTTATGTAAAATGCCCAAATATTGTGAAATGCGATAAGCCTCTCGCAAATCGTATATCGTAGCCACTCGACAAAATGATGATTTTTAATGATAGCAGGTTTTGCGATATTGCGAAGCAAATCGCAAAATCGCTTTTATCGCAAATCAAAGGGCTCAGAGTTCTAGGACAGTACTTTCCGTCGTTCAATGCAAAAGTTATGAACATTAAATTTTAACTTAACGGTCCATTAGTGGTCATTTATTAAAAAACGATTCGGATCAGAGTAAAGGACCATTTGACGCAAGGTGATATCTTTTGATATGATTTAGAATTAAAGCTTTCCCGTCACCTTATTTTTGTCTTTCTATTGATGTTTCCTGTATTCATTATCATCTTTATCATATCCTTGCTCTTTGCTTGCAATTTTTAGGAAGAGAAAACAGAAATGACTCCATTATTCATGGACACCACTTGTACTAGGGACGCAGGGATATCTACCTGGAAAGCCATGTACCAATTGTTAGAAGAGGAAAACCCGAGAATTATGAAGGTTACAGTTACAGTCGACGGACGCGGCTCTTCTGAAGTGTCCCTAACTGAGCTTGCATACTCATTTCTACACCGTATTGTTGTGAGGCTGAATATACTCCCCTACACTGATATGGTGAAATGGATTATAGATCACGCATATATATCTGATAGGGAATTTAAGACGGCTAGTCAACAAGTCAGGGGGGCGTTTACCCCAAACAATTAAGACGTATGTATCACTTGTCAGAACCCCAGGCTAGCTACAACAAGCAGTTGTAGAAAAGTTTGCCAAGGAGAACAAAGACTTGGCAGAATGCACAAAGCACTGGTCGAACAATGAGGAAAGATTAAAGAAGGATAAAAATGGTATGTACACCACTAGAGCTCTTTCTTCTCCTTACTGTTTTGCCGCTGCAATGTTCTGTAGATTGTTTGGGAGACCAAATATAAATAAGTTTTCATTAGCATGGTTACCTCTATTGGATGTGGCTACCAATGCCACCATAATGGATTGGGCCCAAATTTTATCAGATAATTTAGCCTATGTTATTTTAGGATATCAAACTAAAAGAAGTTTTACTTCAAGGGTTTACCCTCCATTTTTTTTTAGCACCTATGTCATGGACACCATTTGTTTTGTTTCTGATTTTCCTATCATGGGATGGAAGTGGACAGTACAAAATCCTCTTCCCATTTAGGTTTATCACAAAGTATTTTGGGAATCCAATTTCATCCCACATTTCTACAAGATTTGTCATGGAGTTATGCTCCCTATTCATAAAATGCTCTACAACAGAGACGCCCTAAGATTTTCCCCAGAAGTTGAAGTTGACATTCTCCCTGTGGGAAGATGGTTTGAAGAGGAATTGTTCACATACATCAGGGTGTTTGGCAGCATTGCTTCACCCCATGTGCTTCCTTTTTAAGTCCCCAATAAACTAATGGCCAAGGAAATAGCCTACCAAACCTGTGGCGTTAGGGGAATGAGCAAAGTATTGAAAGATTCTAAAAAGGCCATTTGGCCTTAATTTCCTGTAGTATGCAGAGCTTTTGCATTTTTTGACTTAGGTCATGCTTTTAAAGAGGTTGATAATATGTTATGTTTACAGCTACCAAAGTTCCTAGGAAGGCAGTATGATCCCTTTCGTGTCGTAAGTAATTTTACTACAATGGTTAAAATAAAAGTGTTTACCAATGAAGAAGATCCCTTTGATGATGTCTTTTTGCAGAAGAACACTTTCAAAGAAGTTATACATATGTCACGAATTCAGTTTGACCAAGAAAAACTTCAAAAGTTTGACAATTACAGAAAATAGAGGTTAACAAAGGTCCCTTTGGACCAATTGCTCATTGAACCAAGAAGGGAGCCTACTCCTAGTGTAAGCAATAATCAGCTCAAAAGTCCAATGATCAGTCCAAGAGTGAACACAACAGAAGTGAGGGGTCAATTAAAGACACAACTCAATCTACAGAAAAGCCTGACCAGTAGGTTTTGTCCAAGAAACAAATTGAAGTTCCCACTCCCCTTACAAAGCCAACAAAGCCACTTGTAGTGGATCTAGAAGGGGAATGGGAGAATTTTAATAAGTTAATCAACACTGCAGAACAGAGCGTAGAGCCATTGAAAAACCTAGGAGAGGCCGCCACATAAATGGTGGTAGAAGGGGCTATTAACACTCAGGAAATGGATCATATTCATGTTGCTCCATCATCTGAAATTGCACTAAAAATAGAGGAGATTCCTCCTCTAGACATATTTTATAGCCCATAACATAAGGCTGTTGTCAGAAGGCAAAGGAAGAAAAGAAAGATAGATGTCGTGCTCACTCTAGAGGATGAACCTTTGGATGTTCTTTGGAAGGACCCAGCTATAGACCCATCGGAAAATCTAACTAGGCTCTCTTAGATCGCAAGTGCATACGCTTCGGCAACAATTGATAAAGCAATAGAAGTTCAAGTGCTACGAAAAGAGAAGGAGGATAGGATTTTGTTTTTAGAACAACAACTACAACAAGTTAGCATCAGTCAAGAAGAAGAAACACAACTAATAAAACTCCAACAAGACTTCCAGCGGATGTAATTGAATCATCAAAGCAGTTAGGCCAATAAAGAAGAATAGTTACAAATTATGATATAACTGCATATGGAGGATCCCAAAATTAGGGAGTTTATCACAGAAGCACTCACTCTTAATGCGCAACTCTTGCAATAGGAAGAAATACTCTGCCAGAAGATCTCGCAATGGAATTCCCATTGTGAAACAAGTGATAGTATTGCAAATCAAGTCATAGATTTACGACTTGATTATGATTCAATTTTTAAGACAATTTTAGACTTCTTGAACTGGCAGAGATCAGAAGAAGGGAAAAGAGAGAAATTTCCCAGAATCAACGAATCACACAAAAAAATGTTATTTGCGAAATGGGATTCCCAGCTTAAAGAAGCAGAACATGTGATGGAAGAGGCAGCAACAACAACAAACAGTGTCATTGAGTGCATAAATGAAAATCTGCACAAGGTCAATTTGATATCAGAGACTACCCCGTGCTTCTTCCCAAAGGCACAACAACTTTAAAGAAAGTGGAAACAGACAACAGAGGAAAAGGCAGAGTTGATTAAATAGGTAAACAAGTTAAACTAGGACACATACTGGCAGTACCTGGTAAAGCCACATAGCCAATGGATGACCCTGAAATGCCTCATAACCTCTGCCGAGAAGATTGTGCCAGCTCTAGCCAACGTCTTATTTGCAGGACAGTTAAAAGCTAAAGTCGGCCAACCGACGCTCTTCAAACCAATGCTGAACATTTGCAATCTAAAGGATCAGATACAGGATTTATCATAGATACAATTTAGTTTTATTTTAGTTCATTTTTTCTTAAAAAGAGGCAGGTCATTTAAACCTCCTCATCTATTTTTGTAATATTTTTTTAGATTTCATAGAGTAGTATTTAAACCCCTCTCATTGGATTGGAGAGGGGTCGAGAGTTTTATCAAAAACAATTCTTCAGAACGTGCAGTTTGCCCCCCACTGAGGAGGTTTTGATCAAATGAATGGAACAAGATTTACTTTTATATGAGTTTGATATCTGCTACTGAAATGCACTTTTGTACTCTTAGTGGATGTTGAGTGATTTGAAGATAAATCTATATTGCTGCAGCTCATGAGTAGAACTTATTACCAATGGTATTTTTATCTCCTAATACTTTTTACTTATGTGCCAAGCGATAAATTATTTTCAATTATTGATATATGAAAGTCTGAATGTTTAGTTGTCATTATTGCACTTCTGTATGGTGATAACTTACTTTTTTATGCTGAGTATATGAATAACTCTTATGCGATATGTTTCTCATAATTGTTTCGGCTAAATTTTTATACAAAACAATCATTTTTAATGGATTCTTTTCTCGTGGTGATTGAATGATTTATATTATCAATGGCTTTTAGAAATTATTTTAGATTGCATAAGTGAAACATCACTCTCCGGATAGTTTAAAGTCAGGTGTTTTCTTTCATTAGAATAGATTGCATATGATACTTAAAACATAGATTAGATTTAGAATAAGCATTCACCCCATAAAACCCCAAAAAATAAAAACATCATCCCGTTAGTACACACATCATAAACATATTGGGAAACTGGTCCCATCATCCCCAGTCGGAGCCACTATTCCAAATGGAAAAGGAGCTTCTTTAAGGTCCGGACTGGGTGGTTATTACCCTTGTTGTAGACTCGATTTTTCGAGCCTTCAACATATTTGGCACTAGAAGGAGGGCTTGACTATGAATGGCAAGTAAATCTACATCTTCACGCCATTCTAAGAGTAAAACTCCCTCACCATCACCCTGTTGTGCTCTACAAACAACCCCCCTTTCATATTATTTTTATTCATGAAACATTAAAATGTGAAATGGGTCCCTTTAAAATAAAGTTGATATCAATACTTTTACTTAACAAAAGGTCTGATAATCAAATGAGCGCTTTATAAAAACCCTTTTTTAAACAATATCCATTTAAAAGAAATAAAGCAAATCTTCTTCATTGCGATAAAGCAATCGCAAGATCGCATATCGCAATGACACGAGGGACATATAAATGGCACAAGGCTTTCCGCCGATGCGATATCGCATTCGGCGATCGGCGGGTCCCCTTTGTTTCACTCTCAATGCACATAAGTCTTTCGCCGATGCGATATCGCATTCGGAAATCGGCGATACTCGATGCACATTGTTAAGGCAGACTTGTCATAACCCCCGATGCGATGCGATGAGGCACGGTTCTCAATAAAAAGCTGTTAAAGTGATTGGAAAGCTCGATTTATTCACATTTAAGGCATAATCACTTCCGCTCGGCCGCCAATACGTCCATTGCATGCTTAAGGAGATTTCTAGACCGAATAATGATATAATGAGCATTTATAAGGTGGCAGGATTTATACGGCCAATTAATGGATTCATGTCTTAAAATCTTTCAATAAATTATCTCCACGCCCGTTTTAAAAGCTGAATATATTGCTGCGCATCTATTCATTTGTTATCAATTGCAAGTTTATATGGCTATCTCTCTGTGTTACGTGCAACTGCCTCTCTGTGCAGAATTCAGTCATAGACAGGAGTTCGGGCATGATGGGTAAGAAGTCTAAGAAGACCGCAGGTGCTTCCAATCCACCAGTCGCAGGACAAGCCGCTACAAATAGCAAGAAATGCCTAATATCTGATACAACATGCACAGGCCTTACCATAGTAACTTGGCAGGGCACTTATGACTTAATTGAGGCCGAGAAACCAAAGTAGACGGTAGCAGAAGCTACCGCGGATTCATTACGGAAGTCGGACTGCACTCTCAAGGATTTGGCTGATTCTTTCCTTCACAGGATAGCATCCAGGGAGCAAATTCTCCCATACACAGACGTTGTGCGATGGGCGATTGAAGAAATCCCCATCATGGACAGAACTTTTAGCACAAGAGATGGAAGGATTTTTGGATCGTTCAAGGCAGAAGACTTGAGGAAAATGTATCATTTGCCCGAGCCAGAGAAGATATACAACAACGCCTTCCTGGAGAAGTTTGCAAGTGAAAATGAGATTGAGTCCAAACCTATTAAGGGTTGGAGGCAAAATCCGAATAAACACAAGCACGAATCTTCCGGTAAGTACTCGGTCGATTCTTTGGCTTCTCCTTATTGCTATGCGGGTATAATGATGTGTAGATTATGGGGTTTACACGACTCTGCTAGTTTTACCATTGAAATGGTTCCTCTTATGGAGGCAGCAGTGAACAACATAATCATGGATTGGGCTACTATCCTTTCGGATAAGCTAGCAGTAGCTGTTCGTGACTTTAGGAATAAGACTGTAGTCACTGAAAGGAAAATTCCCCCATTCTACTATAGTGCATATATCCTAGTTACCTTATGTTTCAATTCCGAATTCCCTGTTCTTGGTTGGAGATGGACTGCACAGGACCCCTCTCCCATTCATATTTATCACCGAAAGTTGTGGAAGTCATCCTATAAAAACCACTTGTATCATATCTGTAATGGCTTCATGGTTCCCATTTATTATTCAATTTTTGATAAACCCATTTCAAAGATTTCCTACCTAGCCTCCTTTGATTTTCCAGCAGTGGCTAGTTGGTTTGGAGAAGAGCATTTTACCTATATCAGAGTCTTCGGCAACCAAGCCAATCCTGTCCTCCCCTTATATGTTCCTGATAAATTGCTAGCAAGGGAAATTGCATATCAGATTACAGCTGAGAGTACTACACAGACTCTCAGAAAGGAAAAGAAAAAAGGTTGGCCTAATTTTCCCTTAAGATGTGGTGTCTTTACCCTGCATGATCTCAAACATGCGGAAAAAGAAGCCACAAAGATCCAATCTTTAGCTCTGGCTACTATCCCGAATAGGGCATTTGACCCAAAGCGAGTTGCCCATGCCGCATTAGAACATGCCAAATTAAAAACGTTTAAACATCAAGAAGATATGTTCAATGACATGTTCTCTTCAAGTGAAACAATAGGTCAAGCCAAAGAACTCGCCAAGATGAGATACAATGATGAAGGGTTAACTGAGTTTAATAAACTTAGAGAGCAGAGGTTGCAAACTCTGCCTCTAGATTTATTAGCGCTAACACCAGCGGCATCATCAAGCGAGCCTTGTCAGCAACAGACAAAAGAACCTCCTGCTACAACAAAAGATCATGATAAGGAGCAAGAGGAACAACAGAGGAAAGAACAAGAGGAAAAGTAGAAGAAGGAGCAGGAAGAACGGTTAAAGAAAGAGCGAGAGGATAAACAGCGAAGGGAACAGGAGGAACAACAGAAGAAAAAGCAGGAACAATTGCAGAAGGAGTCTCAAACTAAACAGACCACCTCCGATAGCAATGTGGATACTACCACAGACCCCAAATTTCTCCAGGAATGGCAGCAGTTTGATTCTATCATCAGTGGAGGAAAAGGCTCAAAAAGTACAGACACTCCTAAGACCAGCGATATGTAGGATGACACTTCATCTCAGGTTCTAAGTGGAACCAGCGGCCTACCTAAATCTAAAGATATTGAGATAATTCCGAAAGATCCCAGCGATCAAATCATTTTACAAGTAGAAGATATTCCTCCATTGGATGTTTTCTACAGCCCGAGGCATAGAGAAGTGGTAAAGCGATCAAGGAAAAGACAAAGGCTTGATCAACCTCCTATCTTTCCAGAGCAAACGATCACGGGTAATGTAGTATGGAAGGAGAAACTGGACCCCTCTGATGATCTAACTAAATTGTCATGGTACGCTGGAGCTTATTCAGCAGCAACAATCGACAAAGCATCGGAGGTAAATCTTTTATTAAAGACTAAAGACCAAGAAATCTCCACGTTACAGACAGAATTGGCCGAGACAAAGTAGAGAACAGCGCAAACAAAGGAGCAGTTGGTGGCACAACAACAGAGGACAACGCAAGCAGAAGAACAGTTGTTGGCACAACAGCAAATGAATAATCAGTTGGCCCAGCAATTGGAGGCGGAGAAGCAAAGGATCGACTAGAATGCGATCCAGAAACAAAATGAATTAAGGGAGGCATTGGAAAAGTTGAAAGCAACGAACGAGCAAATGGTGAAAACCAAGGATGAGCAAATCGCTCAAATAACATCACAGCTAGAAAAGATAAAAGGAGATTCGCAGGTGACAGAGTTCCGGAAAGAAGCATCGTTGATAAACAATGCGCTAATATCGCAAATTAAACTCTTGTGTCAATAGATCGCTCAAGCAGAGCCACTCTGCGAATTAACTATATCCATAAATGAGCAGGTAGAGAAAGCTAGGGATGACTTGAATCAAGCCGATGAGGCTATTACTGCACATCTTGAATGGCAAGATTCGAATTCGGGAAAAGCAGCCAATTTGCCCAGGATACTTGAGGTTCATAAAGATATACTTTTCATGGAATGGCACACTCAGGTGTTAAAAGCAGAGAGAGCAGCTTCAAGATGTAGATCAACTTCTAGCAATTTAGTTGATTTAGTTAACAATACTCTCTACTTAGCAAACATGATTTCCCAGTGTACACCAGGAAAGATTACAACAACAAATGCATTGGAGCAATCATGTTATCCTGAGTTAGAAGGCAGAGGAAGATTAATCACCGGGATTAATAGTTTAAACATGGAAACGTATTGGCACTTCCTAGTTAAACCACATACACAAAGAGCCGCCCTGAAGTGTTTAACAGATGCCATCGAGTGTATGATTCCCGACATTCAAGATGCCACCTATGCTGCCCAGCTCAGTTCACGCCTCAACAAACCTCCGGAAATTGAGCCAATGCTTGCAATCAATCAGCTCAGATTCAAAGGAAAGCAGCCGACTCAATGAATCACCCTCTAGCTCACCAGATCGCTAAACAAAATAGGAACAAAAAGTTATTGATATCAGTTTAAGTAGCATTTCTGTTTAATAGATATTTAGATTAGTATTGTATTTATAGACCCTTTCATGTTTTTAGAAAGGGTCGTAAAATTTTGTAAGAGACTTAACAGACTGAAGTTTGCACTACTGTGCTTCAGCCCATATTCTTTTATGAAACTCGACCAGTTGTTCTTACTTTAATGAAGGAATTTCTCTATACAATTGTGCACTATTGTCGTTGATTGAAGAATGTTTATGCATTAAGGGAAGAACTACACATAGCGATTGATATCTGGGAGTGGCAAGCAGCTCATATGGTATTTCTATCTGTGTCTGAAGTCATTCTGTTTATGTGAATTGTTATGTAATTATTCTTGCTATCGTTGATTATATGCATGCGCTATAACAACAAATCTTATTCATTCCACTATTGGGTGTTTAGTGATGTGCCTTTACTTTTAAATCATGTGTATGATAATGATATAAATGTATAAAGTGTGGTAATTTCGCTTCAATCGCTCTGCTTAACTATTTAAGCACAACAATCTTAAATGATTTAATATCTATGCTGTGAAGACACAGTCGTCTATATGCTTATCTTTTAGACATAGAGCATCAAAAGCTACACTTTAGAGCTCAATAGATTCCCAGGATAGTTTCATTTACTTATATTTCTGTCAATAGTTTTAGCCTTTCGCTTACCACTAGTGTTATCTATAAAACATTCACTCATCCCATTTATCTATT
>APFE030699545.1:0-12395 GCA_000404065.3 Pinus taeda | reverse complement strand
AACCGAGCAAGGACCCAAGCGCAAGACAAAGGTTGGTGTCCTCTATTCCCCTCTTGTCTATTTTTCATAAAGGAAAATGAAAGTAGTTTTAACTTGTTTGTTTCTAATATAGCTACCAGTCTTAGTGGGAATAGCAGCTCTAAGTGGACACTATTCCCGGTAACGCTTTGATTATCGCAGTAGATCATAGTTGGATTCATCCTCTAACCAAATAATCCCACTAGAATCTTCCGCATCCAAATGACATCACATGCAACCTGACTAGTGGCCATGTATTCAGCCTATGCTGAGCTAAGTGCAACTGACCTTTGTTTCCTACTGTACTAGGAAACTGCAACTGAACCAAGGATGAAGATTCCCCTAGAAGTTTTCTTCCGATCTGATGGACTCCCTACCCAATCCGCATTTGTGAAGCCCTAAAGCTTCACTCCCTTTTTCTTTCTATCCCATAATCCAAAGTGAGATGTGCCTCTAAAGTATCTCAGCACATGCTTCGTTTCCTTCCAAAACAGCTTGGTAGGTTGAACCATAGCTTGACTTAACTGGCTCACCGCAAAGAATAAGTCTGGTCATGTGTTCACCAGATACATAAGTGAACCCACAAGTTTATGATAAATAGTAGTAGCTACTACCTCACCTGAAGTAGCATCCTCCTTCCTCCAGTTCCCAACTAAAGGAGTCTTCATGGGCTTGCACTTCTCCATGTGAAAGCACTTGAGTATCTCATTAGCATAATTGCCTTAAGACAAAAATACTTCAACATCTTTTTGCCACACCTCCATGCCTAGAAATTAGTGCATATGACCCATGTCTTTCATTTCTAACTCTCTTGCAAGGTCCTTCGCAAGACTAGATCAACTGATCATCACCTATCAAAACCAGATCATCGACATAAAGAACAATGATCAATGGCTTACCTTCTACAATGATGTGGTAAAGGTTCACATCTGCTTCACTCTTGGTGAAGCCCAACTCGGTGAAATAGCTATCGATCTTGGTGTACCAAAAATGGGGTGCTTGCTTCAGCCCATATAGAGCCCTCTTGAGTTGGCACACATGCGACTCATGATCGAAGGTCTCGAAACCCTCTGGCTGCTCAATGTACACCTCCTCCTCAATCTTCCCATTGAGGAATGTTGTCTTCACATCCATGTGATGGATCTTCTAACCCATCTGAGTTGATAGTGCCAACATCGATCTAATAGATGAGTACCTTACTACAGGAGCAAAGGTCTCATCGTAGTCGATCCCCTCGACCTGTGAGAAACCTCGGGCAATAAACCTTGCCTTATGTTTCTCAACACTACCATCAGTTTCCTACTTTAACTTGTAAAGCCATCTGGAACTAACAACTAACTTTTCTTGGGGTCTTGGGACAACATCCCATGCACTGTTCTAAATGATAGATTCATACTTCTCTACCATTGCATCAGCCCAGACTAGTTGCTGCACTGCCTCCTCGAATGAAGAAGGTTCAAACCCTACACATAACCAGGGCCATGTACCTAATGTATCGCTCGGGCGACCTTCTCTGTTTGTGCTGAGAAGATGGCTGTCTCACATTCTCCTGCACATCCAGCATCAATCTATCAGCTTCCCCTTAGCATTTCCGCCCATCTCTCAAAGTCTCAACATGAGTGGATGTCTCCACTCCCATATCCTCTGCATGTGGCTGCTCCGCATCAATCTGAGGCTCCTCCTCCTTAGGAACTGAAAGTTCCTCCTATGAATGCAACTTGAGCTCCCTCTCAAGTGATACTTGCATGGATTTTTGCTCATCAAACTTCATATCCCTGCGTGCCACTCTCCTCTAACTAGTGGGCAGGTACACCTGATAGTTGTGGGTTGTATTAGTGTACCCCAAAAGTACTCCCAACTCAGCTATTGGATATAGCTTCTTCTCGGCATCTTTGGTCACATGACAGTAAACTGATGATCCAAAGATTTGGAAGTGACTCACATCTGGTCGCTTCCCGGAAAAGGCCTCCATAGGTGTCTTCATTCCCAGTATATGGTGCGGGCTTCTATTCTAGAAGTATACTATTATATTGCATGCCTTAGCCCACAAATGCAGTTGTAGGCTTTGGTCATGCAACATTGCTCGAGCTGCTCCCACAATCAATCTGTTCTTCCTTTCGACCACCCCATTCTCTTGTGGGTTATGGGGTGCCATCAACTCCCGTTTAATTCTTTCTGTAGCGTAGAAGTCCTTAAACTGTTGGGAGACATACTCTCCACCATTGTCACTATGCAAGGATTTTATTTTCTTTCTAGATTCTTTCTCTGCCAATGCTTTAAACTCACAAAACCTCAAGAAGGTATGATCCTTCTTTTGCATAAAGTAGATCCAACATCTACGAGAAAATCATCAATAAAAATAACATAGTACCTTTGTTTAACAGTGGAAGCTGTAAAGAGAGGTCCACAAACATCTGAGTGAACTCACTCCAGGATTGCTCCAGTTGTAATGTCTTGATTCAGAAAGGAAGATTTCGTATACTTACCCAAGGTACAACCTTTACATGTATTCATCTGCTCTAGTTTTCCCTTGGGAAGTCCGGTAGAAATCTGTTGCATGATCTTCAGGGCTCCATGGTGCAAGTGGCCCAATCTTCTATGACATAGCTCGCCAACATGTTGGCTCTGCACCATCTCAGCTTTGTAACTCAATGCAACACAGTCGTCTACCTCCAGCTTGTAGAGATTTTTTACTCGAATCTTGATTCACTTGGTCTATCTAGTGCCGATATGCCTAAGGAATATCGTTCCTTTACTAAAGACTACATCATAACATTTATCTTGTAGCATAGCAATGGACATGAGATTCTTCTTCAGACCTGGTACATACTTTACATCAGTCAAGGTGAGGGGAGCTCCATGCTCCCTCTAAAACACAACTGTACCTTCATCTGAAACACGGTACTTTCCATAATTACCCATCTCGATCCGCATCTAGAGATCCTTCTCCTCCAAGGTACTGTAAATATTCTTGTCACATGACATGTGGAATGAAGCTCCACTGTCCAGGTACCACACACATCCAACCATGGATGAAACCATGCATGCGATAAGAGAGAAATCCAACTCAAACTGTGAGGCCAGTGCCTCACCATCAGATCCCTTCGAGGATACCTTCTTGGATTTCTTCTATGGACAATTCGTAGCATAATGACCCACTTCATGAAAATGAAAGCATCACACTTTCGATTTGTCAAACTTCTTCCCACCATGACAAGAACTGGATTTGGGAAGGGATGCCTTCACTTTCCCTTTCCTTGCCTTACTCGCTAATGCTAGATTTTCCTCATCATCTTGCTTTGATGAGGATCCATCTTTGGTGCTTTTTCTTATGTCCTCCTGCATCAAATCCCACCAAATTCGTTCCCAATCTGGTAGTTTTTCTCTTCCATTAACTGAGTCAAAAATGGTCTCTCCTTCCCATGGAGGCTCGAGACAATGTGGTCTCGAACTCCCTCCAGGAGGATTCTCCTTGCTCTAGCCACACATTTCTTCCATTCTACCAATTCTGTAGCATCAGCTGCTGCCAGCTTGGGGACTTCTTCATCAATGAAGTCCTTTAGACCGTTGTCCTCTAATACTACTTCCATGTGATCTTTCTAGGCTATATAATTCAAGCTACCATCAAGGGCATACTCAAGTCTTAAACCATTGAATGCCATTGGTGAAATTGAGATGTGATAAAAACTCGATTTCTATATTTAGGAACCTCAAACTTCGAACTTCTCCCTTCTTGTGTACTATTCTTCACTTTGAACACCTTTGCTCTGATACTATATAGAAATTCCCACTGTAGATCAACAGATTATGCAATATACTAAAGCAAAGTACAAGATCTACTTCTACAACAAACTTTGCAGAAGCTTAATTGAATACGAGAAAGATCAATTAGAACACATATAACTGCGAATGAGAAATCAATCACACATGAAAACAGAAGAACAACCCAGGGAAAGCCTCTGCCTAAAACCCCAATCTCTGTATTATCATACAAGTGGGAATATGTTCAAGTTACAAAAAGAATCAGCTCACAAGCTATCCTGCTCTCTCTGCAATCAAACAATACAACTCATAGACTGAATAGACACAAGATATGTCTTCCCTCAGCCCTCCAAGCTTCCTATTTCCTTGCGCAGTTTTTCTTGGGGTCCAATGGTGCCACATGTGTGATTGGCCTCATATCACACCCACTAAACCGAAGAAGTAACTGCGCAATCCTAAAGGAATGAATTCCTTCTGCATGCAAGAGATATCCTCCATGGAATATTCCTACAACTAATAGTACACTATCCCATCATCTGATCTCAACTAGGTCTCTATCTGAACCGACATGCATGAGTTATTTATGAGAGAATATTTAGTTATCTGAATTGTAGCAGTTACATGCATGCATGAATTAACTAACTGAACTCACAATTAGTTCAACAAACTATTTGAACTAATCTAACTGGACTTAACTCAGTTATCTGAGCTAACTAATTACAACTCAATATTACAACTCATCCTTATCTCTTTAACTGATGGATAAATTCCTCAATTAATCGGATACCTATTTCATGTCCCCACATACACTTCATGTGTGATTTTCTACAACTAATTAACTCAAGATGAATTAATTAATTATTTTACAAACAACTGCTAAGATCAAATTCGAATTTTACTTCTTTATTTTAGTTCAGGGACTAACTAAAATAGGAAGGTATCCCGAAATGCTACTTATGGCAGTGTTATTTTTAGCATTTCTATAATTAGAATTTCTTGTTGCTATTTTGAACATTCCCTGCGACTTGCCCTTCACCTACTACAACCTTTTGTTTTCGCAGTTTTATTTGATTTTCATGTCGTCTCTCTCATGGTGGGACTGTGTTTTTGACATGCCATGTGACATGGATCTAGAGTGCATATCCATTTCTTCTTTTGAAGATGAGATGGCTCCCCCTACTACTAGAACTTCTCATGGGGCCTCAAGAAGCGGGTCGTGGGAGGATGAACCAGAAGAGGAGCCACCTATCTTCAGGGACACTGCCTGCAACATCAGCAAAATGACAAGGCTCTCCTGGTATAACATTTACGAAGAGTTTGCAAAGCCATACATTCCAGAGACACAAGAGGATTTTCACGTGTACCTCCACATAAAAAGGTCTTGGTTACAAAGGAATGTAATGGACAAACACAGAGTCCTAGATGATTAGGGGCCATGATGGGGCACCCATAGCTGCTATCTCCTCAGAAGACATCAGTGTTTACTACAAACTCCCTAAGAAACAAGAGGTTTTCAATACTAGGTGGCTTTTTGGGTTCTCAACTCCAATAAAGGACATCCTAAGGGAGTGGTGGAAAGACCCTTCAAAGTTCCAAGTCAGGACAGATAAGGCTTACAAGACATAGGGATTGTGAAAAGTATATCAGTTAATCGTTGCAATGATGTGTCGGTTGTATGGAAAGCCAGATAGTGACATTTTCTATGGCACCTGGGTTCCCCTCATGTACATCGTTGCCACCCGAGGAACCATTTTTATGCTCATCCTTGAAAACAAACATAATTACTGTGAAGCTCCCATAACTGGAACAACCTGTAGAATTCTATATGTCATCATACCTCCTCGACGTTGTTTACTCGAGATGCTACTTCGAAAACTGGAGCTGAAACTGGGACTCATCAACAACCAACCCCGTGCACAACCATTAGAAAGTTTTTTGGGACACAGGTTACAAAGGCATTCTAGATATAATCTCTAAAACTTTCATCAGCGCATTGTACCAGCTACTATTTGGGGAGTAACCACCATGCATGTCTAAGAGGGCATTCCCTACCAAGATTTGCAAAGACAACCTACCAAGATTTGCAAAGACAAGATGCTCCTACGAGAGCTCTGCTATCAATTGACGCAAGGGTTTACCAAGATACTGAACAAAGGCAAAAAGAAACCCTGGCCTACTTTCCCTCTCACCATTGGGGCATACGTAGTAGAAAATTTCAAACAAGTGGAGGTAGAGGTCGAAGCATTGAAGGGAAGCCATTTCGTAACACTCAATTACCGAACATATGACCTGAAGAAAGTCGTGGCTACCCATTGCAAAAAGGAAACATTTAGTTGGTAGTATTCTCATACCCAAAAGGATATTGAAGATGGGGTTATAAATGGATATAATGCTACAAGGAAAATCAACCCAAGCGAACAACGGGCTACAAAGGATGAGCCCCAAGATAATTCCCAGGAAGACATGAGTCTCAAAGAAAGGGTTTCCACCATAAAGAAAAAGTAGCATGAAGCACCAACAGGCACTCAGGAATTTGAGAAGCACAAAGGGAAGGAAGCTAAATACCACGAGAGTAACAACGAGGAGGAGCATGCTACACTAGAAAAAAGAAATGCCAGCTTGGCAAGAAATAAATGAGAGCTCAAGAGGCAAAGGGAGTTGGAGAGAAAAGAACCTCTAGATTCTAGCAACTAGAGCCAGAGCAAGAAAAGGAGAAGGTAGGAAGAGCAAGAAAAGGAGGAACAGTTGCGGGAAAATCAATGGGAAGAAGAAACGAGAGCACAAGAAGAGGAGAGAAGAAAGAAGGAAGAGGAAGAGAAGAAAAACGGGAAGAATAAGTTGAGGAGAGAAGGCAGGAAGAGAACAAGAGGTTGGAACAAGAGATGAAGAACATGGAAGATGAACTGGAGAGACTGCAGGCATTAGCAGAGGAAGAACTGACCTAGGCATGAGATAAAGCACGCTTCCTTCATTATATGTACCCCCTACTACTCCCATCACTGGTGGACACCTTCCACTCCAAGAGCTAGGTATCTCAGAGGATCAAGACAAGGAAGTCCTAGATCTTACTAGATTGACTTTCGATGAAATAAACCTCAATATCATACAAGAAAGGAAGATATATTGCAGCAGGAACCCAACTGAGCCGTTGTCAGTAACCACGACCAAGGATATAGTGCCTAACATTACAACAAACCCTCAAATGATTTCCTCGACTAGGACGGCTTTCGCTACCACCACGGAACACAATATGGCCTAGATGAGGAAACAGATTGCAGATTTGTAGAATAGGCTTTATGCATCCGACAAAAGGGCCATCATGGCAGAATAGGAGAAGAAGAAGATGGAGGAAGAGAATGCGACACTCTGTTTAGTACACACAAGCGCATCTGAATTCCAAGCAGCAATTGAGGTAGAAACGGAGACACTAAGGGAAGCCATGGAAATAGCATATGAGGAGATGCCTAAACTACACCACACGGTAGCCCCCATCGTGACCATCCAGGCCCACACAAAAGAAAGATTCACCATGCTTAACGAGGCTATGACTGATTTGTATAGGATACACGAATGGTCCATCCAGTACCCTGGAGCACCGACGGTGGTCCCTAAGAAAGATTCGATCACCATGCAAAATAATAAGGTCCAACTCTGCATCAAAGTTTAGTCCAAAGGCAAATTAACCAAATATGTGGAGAGGGTATTGGCATCCTACAGGCATCTATTCAATGGCTTGGAATCAGTGATCCAAATTTCATGAATTTCCCTTGATAGGAGAAGTTGGACAGATAAGAAAGTAGGATGAGATCACCAAGTATAAGCATTTGTAGAGACGTATAGACAAGCCGCCCGTATGAAGGACATGCCAATCACCAGAGAAAATATCACATGTTATGTGGTAGAACCAGTGAGGCTCTACACCAAACTAGTAACTTTGAATAATCAGGTGCATGCCAAATGGAACAACCTCATCCCAGATGCACTCGAGTGCCTGCACCGACATGACGAAGACCAACCATAGATCACTCCCATTGTAGAAAAATATAACCTGTGGTGCACGTATTAAATGGAACAACTCGGGCTTGACATTCCAGAACTTGCCATTATTAAATTATTGAATCGGATTGATAGTGATTTTTGTGACGTTTTTCTACAGTAGCATAGAACACCTTGTGAATATGAAAGGTCATGTACAGTGCCAAAAGTCATGTTGTGAATACGAAAGGCCATGAGGTAGTCCAAGAGTCAAGGGTAGGCCAAGAGTCACTCTCACCCTATAAATACACCCTCATGCCTAATTTGTAAACATATTTTTGCGGAGGACTCTTTTGGGGATATACATTTCTTGAGAGAATTTTATGTCCCTTTAATATATGCAAGGAGTGATTGTACGTTTCCACTACTGGATTCTTCAAATTTTTTATGTGCTAACGCCATGGGTATTTTCTTCACTTGATGGATCGAATGTTTCTGATAGTTATTTGATTTTTGGTTTTCTCACATGTTGTCTCATACACCGAACTTTGTGGTACTTCGTATGACTGGTGTTTGATTCGCTAACTCTATACTAGTGATGGTGAACTGTTTCTTTGGTATTGTTGTAATCTGTTTTGACTGCACAGTTACATATGCTCATAAATTTCTTATCGTTGTGAACTGATTTACAGTTGTTAAGCATTTTATCTTGGAATACATGAGTCTTATCTAAAGCCTACTAACAATAACTTTACATAAGGTTTATGTTTTTATCGTTTGGCTATTCATGGTTTATGCGACATAGGATATTTGTCAATTATTTCTTTATATTTATTGAGGTTCATTCTTTCAATTAAGTCCACATTTCACCTTCATCCGAAGCAAACTCTACAAAACTAAATGGCAGTCAGTCCTACATACCAGAAGGGATCCCTATCACAAATGGCGTATGTTCTAGCTAGGAACCTACACTGGGGAGATCCCCTTGACTATTGGTGGAAGATTCCATCCCGTCAATAGAGTACCAACTAGATGTGGGTATAGAACCTTAGAAGTTGGAACTCAATCACCCAAACAAGAATTTCATTTTTTGTCACATTGAACCTGCCTAATTTAATGAAGCTCACAAATAATCTAATACTTCATGATCCTCATTGGCCCCAATTTCCTAGCAAACTTCCATTGGATATTCCAAAATTTGAAGGAAATGTCGATGAGCATTTGAGAAATTATGGGATGAGGCTTCACCTTTGGTGCCCATCAAACACAATGATGGATGACTCCCTCAGATTGAGAATAATCTAGTATACAATGATTATGGTAATAAAAAAATGGTATATCAAGCTCAATGAAGCTTCTTTTAGAACCTTTTTGTGTTTTATCAATGACACTCTTGAATCATTTTTAGTTACTTGTTTGTTATGACATGAGAATTGAGATTTTATCCCAATTTTAGTGGGATAATTCCACTCACATATTTGATCACATTTAGGAGTGGAAGAGAAGACAATGTGTGGTTATATCCCATATTCCCAATTTTTTTTTTTCTTCGAATGGTTCTTAAAGTATTTGTTGATTTTCATATCAAAGGATGCAATCTTATCAAATGTCACCACAGAAGAAGAGGCCAATTTTAAATCCAAACAAATTGATTTGGTTTATTCCTAATCTAGGGTTATATATGAGAGTTTTCATAATTCAATAAAGAATATATAGACCTAGAGAAACCAAATCTTTGACCATGTATTGATGGCATGTTTGGTTCCATGTATAATGTTGTGGCTAGTTAAGTGATGAGACAAATGAGATAAATGTCGCTACATCCACTTGTAGCTACATAAGCTATTTCTTCAACCTCTCTTTAGTCATATGATATCCACACTATGTAAACATCTAATCCCAAGGGTAATGATCATTTTAGAAGAAAGAGTAAAAACAAATATAAGAAAGGTGATGAGGGAAATGTGAACAACAATAATGTTGGTGCAAGTAAGAAAGATATGAAGAATTTTAAATTTCATTGCAATCTTTGTAAGGAAGACCAAATGCCATATCAATGAACAAACTTGAGGAGGCGCAATGAATATTGGCTCAATAGGAACTTACCAAAAAATCATCATGTTGAATAACCATTTCACTCCTCATAGCTAGCAAATGTTTGCTGGATTTTCCAATAACCCTACAACACCACAAGGGGGAAACATGATGAATGTGTCCATTTGTGAACGAGATGTTAATGCTTAAAGAACATCTCATAATTACTATTATAGATATTTTTGGAAACTACAACCCCAATCATATATGTCTATAAACCAAGGACTTTTAAGTCCCTAAAAGTGTTGTTTCACACCCTAAAGGAACATGGGCAGCTGATTACATCATCTCCCAGAAGTTCTCCATGGAAAAATGCTCAAAACTGGACCATACAGACTGCTCAGTGCTAAGGGTGCGATGCATCTCACTTGCTCAATGTAAAAAGTGTGATTCATACTGGAAAGCCCTTCTGTAGGGTGCGATGGGCGAGAGTAGACAAATGGCAGAGACAGTTTGCAAGGTGGATGATCATGGAATCTTCCATAAACTTCTCCTGTGATACTTGCCTCTACGAATTCACCCAGCGATGAGTAAGAGATCATGAATCTCCAAGTGGAACTAAGAACTATCAGAGAGAGGATACTAATCAAAATCCCAGAAGCTGACTCACGCCCCTGCAAACATCTATATATGGATCCCTCATCCCATAGATCCAGAGACTGGAATCTTGTATTTTGTAAGGAAGTGCTATTGATTTCTTGGTGGAACATCATAGTGTTGGGTGATCTAAGCTTTTCATGAGGTGAAGAAGGGCTTTCATGCTGGGAGGATGATGCTGGGTCAGATCAATGGGCTGCAATCCTCTTTACTATTCTTTCTATTAATAAAGCTATTCAAGTTTTCCTCCACATTCTTGTATGTTTGATAATATATACATTTGTGTGGTCAATATATATCTGGTCCTATATTGTTTATGATTGTAGACCTCTGTACTTCGATAGTGTTATGCTGCTTTGACTTTACAGGTGCTCTTTGAAGTGGGGTAAGCGAGGAAGGAGCAGCAAAGATCTGTCAGAAGGGAGAGGACACAAGCAAGGAACCAAGTGCAAGATTGAGGTTGGTACTCTGCTTCTCTCCTGTCTACTTCTCATAAAGGAAAACAAGAATAAATTTAGTTTGTTTATTTCTAAGATAGCTACCCATCTTAGTGGGACTAGTAGCTCTGAGTGGACACTAGATTTCCCGATAACAGAATGGCAACTCCACTGGGGAGCGAATAACTTCTTTTCTTGTCTATATTTGTTTGCCTTATAAACTATAGATGGAGCCTGAAGTTAAGCTAGCTAGCCTTTGAACTGCATTTACTATACAAGTGCAAAGTAGATCAATGCTGCTTCAGTCTATCTCCAGGTTTTGTTTATAGACTGAACAATCGATTTGCAAACATCCTAATTTCCTTGGTGGTGGCTCTAGTAACCTCTTTAGATCAGCCCCTGTGATTTCTATTGACTGAATATCATTTGCTTGACCTAAATCCCTGAACTAAGCTGCAAAATGTGACCAAGAACCAAGTTAAAGTCTCATCCTGGTATCATTGCACCCTCTCTTCTAGGAAATCTGGATGCATCGCACCTCCCATGTGCAGTAGGTGAGATGCATCCCTGTTTCCCTATGTTATAGGTGCAATGATTAGAAAAGGCTAATTTTTCCTTTAGATTTTGGTTTTTCTTCACTCTTTTCAGCTTTATTCAAGAGTTTTGTTGTCTGTGATTAGTATACCACTGTGGAAACTCCCTTCCTTTCCATTATTCCGCCTCCATCGTGCAAAGAATTGTGAATGTTTTTATGTATTGTGCGCCATTCACAGTTCTCTTTTACAAATAAGTAGCATAATTGTGCTGTCGTCTTTTGATTTGGAAGTGTCGCAAGTGTTGTTTTCAATCAAACAAGAGGATCTTATTGTTCTTGATGGTTGATTGTACTGTTACTCTTGTAGTTGATTTGAATTAGTAGTTTTTCCAAGTGTTGAAAGCAATTTTCAATTCAAATCGCAAAGTGTCGTCATTATCTTCCTTCCATTTTTGGGAGAGAAAATTGTTAGTAATGTCGCTTTGAAAAGATAATCTAGATTTGTACTCAGCATTATTTTTGTCATTCACACATTAAGAGAGTGAAAAAAAAATACATGCATGTGCATTTGCATTTGGACTGCTTGTTGATTTGATTCACGACAGTGCATCTAGTGTGTGCTCTCTGCTCTATGTTGAAAGAATCTCATTTCTCTTTCCTTAGTAGCTAGGATTTTCATTGCAAAAAGAAGATTAAATGATTGTTTATCATCTTATATTGCATTTTAGGAATTATATATCTACATCACGCGGTGAACCTAAAAGGAAAACTTCTTAAAAAAGATCAACTGTAAAATAAATTCAATGAACATAAAAATGCTTTGGAACCTAACGCACAACATTTAGAAGTCTAGGCTAGAGACGTATTCCGGCGTCGTAAAGCCTGGTAACTATTAATTTCATTGTAGGTTGGGTGATTCCTCCTCTTTGAGACGACAAGTGCCAGTATGGACTTGTGCTCCCACGTACCGTCGAGTA
>APFE030699542.1:0-12473 GCA_000404065.3 Pinus taeda | reverse complement strand
TGGTTGAAGTCTCACTTCCACTAGTTCCTCCAAAAGTTAGAACTAGTTTAACTGGCAATAACACAATTTAACTGAATTAAATTGCTACAAATTAGCAGTCAATCATGCTAAACTGAACTCAAGCTTCCCTAACTCAAATTGACTAACTTAACTGAGTGAAAAGTGCCATGTTACCTCAGTTAACTACCTCCAAGGTTCCTGCTGATGTGGAAATTCAAATTTTCTCTATTTTGACCAAGGCAAGGTCAAACTGAGATTTTCTTGCTGCATTTTCAACAATTTATATCAATAAAAAAGATGAAAAATAAATTATTATAGCCATTAAAAATATAGAGTAAAATTTAAAAATGATTTTAATCATTATTATAAAATTAATAAAAGTTACAAATTAAATATTAAATAAATAAATTATTTCTTTTATTATTATTTTATACTTAAATTAGTTACAAACTTTCCCTACCTCACCTTTTGGCCCAAGTCAGGTCATTGAAATCATTGTTGGTCAATTCTGCTCCAAAGAATAAAGCTTCTGGATCAATGGGTATGGAGGAACTTGGACTACTCGGTTCGTGAAGGATATTCGACTTTATTATTCCAAGTAGGAATCCCTCCCAAGTCTTAGGTTTGCTATAATGTTTGGTCTCCCATTTGTGTGCCAAAACTGAGCTCTTTCTACTAGTTTCTAATGCATGGGATAATATAAACAATAGAAAATCTCCATAAAAAGGTATAATACATCCTTCGTGATGTTGTTTATGCCTGGAAGATGAAGAATCAATTGCTCATTCATTAGGGGAATTTTGAGGTCTAAAATGGGCCTCCTAAGAAAAATGTACAACCAATAAGATTCAAGATGATGATGTCAACCATGGGGGATGATTCACCATTTTTGGAGTAAAAAAGTAAAAAGATTATAAAATTATAAAATAATTAAACTACTTTTCCAGCTTGTATTTTCAACTTATCTCCCTAAATTTTTACTCAAATTTCGAGTGAGAGTACTCGTTGGATGCAAAATTTAATTTCTCTTCCAAAAAGTACCCATGTTGCATACTTTCGATGGACCCTGCTACATGAAAAATGAGAAATACATGAAACAACGTGATTGCAATAATGTTTTTCATTCATTTCTCATTTTTTGTGTAGAAGGATCCATCAAAAGTATGCAACATGGGTACTCCTTGGATGAGAAATAAAATTTTGCATCTAACAAGTGTTTGTCGCTCAAAATTTGTGTAAACCCATATGGGAGATAAGTTAAAAATACAAGTTGAAAAAATAGTTTTTATTTTTCCCTCTAAAATTTGATGATGTAATCTAATCTTATTTTATTATTTCCACTATTATTTATAATTTCCTTAGGAGGCCCATTTTAGACCTCAAAATTCCCCTAATGAATTATTTCTTAGTTGCTTCTTCAATCATGAAGTCTAGATCCATGCTCTTTCACCTTTATTTTCTTGAATCATATAGTATGATCACATCTCCTCTTGGCCTTGAAGCTATCTTGGCAATTTCAAAGGCAAAAGCTCCTTGAAGCATATCTGGTCTACGTTTCCGAAATTCACTTTTTGGAAGGTTTGGATGAGTCAAAACGATAGTATTTTTAATGAAAAGAGGCACCATCCTCGTTTAATAGCCATGAGGGCTCATGTCCTATGTGTCGAGTTAAAGAGAAGTTTTGCACTTTATATTGATATGGGTGAAGCATATTCCCAAGAAAGATAGTGGTTCCTTGATCTCTTTCCTTCCTAGCAAAGAAGTAAGGAATTTATATCACGACTTGTCGAATGGTGGAAGTTGAGGCTCAAAAAAGAAGAATTACGAGAATAGAATAAACCCCAGACCTCTTTCATATTGAATTTCGATGCAACATCAAAGCATAATAAGGGAGGCAGGAGTGAGAGGGGTAATTCTTAACACCAAAGGAACACCTAAAATGGAGTATAGCTAGTGTCTGGGAAAACTCACAAACAACTCAACAAAGGCTTATGGGACATTACAAGGTCTAAGTCTAGCCAAAGAATTAAGAATAAAAGACTTGGTGGTGTTGGGAGACTCTTTGATAGTGATTTGGTATCTTCTTTAAGAAGCACTATCTAAAGATGAGAAATTGTGAAGTATAATCGAATGAATTCATGATCCGGAGCTCAAAAATTTGCTCAAAATTTAAAATTGTTGGATCGGTATGGAACCTGAACGATCGTGTAGTGCTGGTCGTCTTGAATCTGGTGCAACTCATTTCGTGCGAAACGAACATCATATGCTCCCAGAAATGAGTTCTGTTCATTTTACAAAACAGGTGAATTTTTGCAAAAAAATGACAGTCCAGTCAACAGTCTGTACTATTGACGTGGTGCTGAATGGGCATGGTTGACTTGGTGACTAGTGTGGCAGACTAATTAGGTCATGCCACTTGGCAGGATTTTATTGGGTTGGTTGGCCCTGACGTGGCAGTGTTTTATTGGTGGCATGGTGGCCAACCACAAGCTCTCATGTGGTCCAACCGAAGGCCGACACGTGGCATTATGGGTGCCACCAAAAAATTCCAGGACTCTGAATTTCACTCCATGGGATTTGATCATGGCACCTCACACCAACAATTATCCACATATTCCATTACACCAAGGGCGGGCCTTGTTAAATGAACCCACCCAAACCTTATTTGAATATTAATTGGGGATGGGTATGGGGTGAGGGCCGAGGGCTAGCCCTGGCCCCGTTCACCGCACCCAAAAGGACCAGGGGCTAGGGCTTAGCCCTTTCCCCCCAACCTTAAAACAATATAGCATGCGACCATAGCCTAGGAACCAAGGGTTGATTCGAAGGGAGCTAGACCAAGGGGGAAAACCCCAGTCACGTGGGGGGTCCATGTTACCAGGAGGGTGCACACAAGTGTCATTGGGAAATTTAATGAGCCCACAAATTGAGCTGGGATTAAGTGAATTTGTTGCTTTGTTAGCGGAAAATAGGGTGAAATTGTAGGGCAGTTAGCATAACTTGGCGAAATTGTGGGTCAACTAACAACAAAACTTGGGAAGCTCATAAATTCTTCAGTTTTGGTTCAATTGAGGAGCATAAAAAGGCTAGACATGCATTTTTGGTTATTCTGAATCCAATGAAACATGTTTCAGATCCATTAGAGCACTTCTGAAGAGAATTTTTGCAGGTTTAATTCTATGGGTGCTAGGATCAACTAGGAGTTTGAATCAATTTATGAAGGATTTTGAGAATGGAGAGGACCTTGTAGGGGTTTTCCAGACTTCATATGTTTTCTACAATAGTTGGGAAATCTATGGTGTATCTCATGTTTCTCTTTTCTCATTATGTCTTTGATGAAATCTCTCTTTTAGTACTTGAAGTGAATTGTTGTACTTGTTATGCTCATTGTCAGATGGAGTATGGGGTCTTGATTTGAGAACCCTTTTCTTGTTGATTGTTTCATGATTGAATGTAGGTTGTCATGTTTTTAGAGTGAGATTTCTTTGCAGGAGAATATTTCCTTAAAGGGGAAACTAGCCACTCTTTTGGTCATCACACTTTATGTACTCTTTATCACTGAAGTATTTTGAGCATAATGAGATTGGGTCAAGGCACTAGAAGTTGGACCATTGAGACGTAGCCCAGGAGGGGTGAACTCCTTTATTGATTGTTTAGTGCATTACTATTATGTGTTGTTCAGTGTTTTACTTATGTTAATTTTCTCATTAAATTTACATAAAAACACATAAAAAAACTCATGTAAAACTTGCAATTTACCTCATAATCCTCAAGCACTTTGTTTACTAATCTGAATTGGAATTTAGCACATCAAACACTAACTTTCCCATTCATATCAAGTTGGTATCAGAGATCTTGGTTTTATTTGTGTAAGGAGGATTTAATTGTTTGCAATTGAATGTGAATCTTACAAGTTTGAAGCTCAAAAGAGGAGAAGGTTTGGGTAGGAGAGCAAGTTTGCCACAATCTCCACCACTAGTTCTACCTAAAATTGCATTTGAAGCTTCAATAAGTATGGGCATGAGTTAAAAGAATGATAGTCTCCAAGATTTGGAGGACATTATTGCATTTCTCCAACAAGAGAACATGGAGCTCAAAAGACAACTTGAAGCTGCCGAGGAAGAGAAGCAAAAGATGTGCCTCATGTTGCAGAATGTTGTGGAGGAACAGACTGATGAATGTTGTTCTACCAAAGCAGCAATGAGTCCCTCCAATACTAAGCAAGCTTGTGGACATGGAAAGAGTGCAACCTATGGCTCTTGTCAAATGGAGGATGCCTCCTATGTACCCGGGACACAAGGAGGTTTCCTTGAAGCATCCTCCACCGCTTCATCTAGGGGAGAAGAGAAGGAGGAATTGTTGGATGAGTACCCATAAGAGGCTTGTGCAGAAATTCCCTCAGAGAAGGAAGATGGCCAAGTCTCCACCTTTTGTCCACATGATGTTGAGGTTGAGGTTCTATTAGCGCCAAAGTCTAAGGAGCTAAAAGAAGAAGGACCAATATTCCAAGAAGACACCTCAAGAATTAGAAAAGCGTTTAAGATAATTCTTGTCCCTTAGTTGAAAGATAAGGAAAATGGTAATCATTTACATGCAGTTTCTTTACATGAAAATGTTGATTTAAGCTCTTTTGCATATTTTGAGAAGCATAGCAAAGGCATAGGAACAATTTTCTTGTCCAAGATGGGCTACAAGGGAGGAGGGCTTGGAGTGAACAATCAAGTCATTATCCATCCAATTGAGGCATAGGAGAGACCTCGATATAAAGGTTTGGGCTATGTTGAAAAGGAAGAATGGTCTTCCAGCGATAGCTATTGGGTATCTTGTTCTTTTTGTCATAACAGAGGACATGAGGAGGAAAATTGTTGGGATTTGCTTCTGGAATTGATACCAGCTTGGTTTCTAAAGCAAAAGGAGGACATGAAATGCAAGACTTCTCCAAAGAGAGATGATTAAGTTGAAGAATAGACTAAGACAAGTTCTTCTCGCCATTCAAGTTCTCCTCTCCATGCTCATAAGCCAAAGGACAACCATAATAGGTATAAGCGTCCTGATTATTCAAAGGCTTTTGATGATTACAAACAGCATGATGATTTGAATAACATGTTGTGGAATGTTTTTACGTGCACTTTTTGTCATGAACCTAACCATTGTGTAGATAAGTGCCACAAAAGGAAAGCACTAGTCAAGAAGATGAATATGTCATTTGGAAATGAAACCAAGAAGGGAAATTCTCATCCAAGTTTAAGAACATTTGTGCCAATAAAAGCTCACAAAAACTTTTGCATTCATTGCAACATAAGTGGGAATTAGATTGAAATATTTTGGAAGTTGCAACCACATCTTCATCCAAAGAAGGATAAACAGGTAATGGAATCACCTGAGAAGGAGAAGGTAGAGGAATGTGCAAGCAACGCCATAACCATTCTAGAAGGAAGTGAAGTGAAGAAAGAAAATTACATAGCATGGTTGGCTAATAAATGGTTGGACTATTTTTCTAATTAAAGACTGCATTTAATTTATATTTCACTTGTACCATGCCCCCACAATTGGGAATTTTGTAAAAGTGAAGTTTCTAAATAAATCACTTATATGCAACAATGTTTTCTTTGGCATTGTTATGCTATTTTGGCTTCATGTTGAGTCAATTTGTATGGGAATTTGGGAGTCAAATTTATTCCATATTGTAAGATGAATTTCCATTTGTGGACATTTTAGTAAACATCCTAAACTTTGGGATGAGTAGTTGCAGCACATTCAGTACGTTACAAATGTGTCAAGCACTTAGTTATACAAGTATTTCCATGTGATGCTTGTTTGGGTTATTTGCCAAAGTCTTTTTGGATTTTATCCTTGGTAAAGATTTTGCAGAAGATTGCCATTGGATTTCATTCTTGGGAAGGATGTTGCTATTGATGGCCATAGTGACATAGACAAAGCCAAGAAGTTCATTGAGCAAATCCAATTGGTACATCAAACAGTTCAAGATCATCTTGGAAAGTTCCAAGGCTACATGGATCGAGATTGGAAAGGTGAGGGAACTATACCCTCAACTACTGAACAACCGAAAGTGATCTTTTGGGGTCCAAAAGCTCCTAGTGGGGAGGAGTGATCCAGATCTCAAAAAATTTCTCAAAATTTAAAGTAATTGGATCAATGTGGAACCTAAAAGACCACATATTTATCATCATCCTGAATATAATGCAACTCGTTTTGTGCGAAACAAACATCGTATGCTCCCAGAAACGAGTTCTATTTGTTTTTCAAAATAGGCGAATTTTCCAAAAAAATGACAGTTTAGTCAGTAGTTTGTATTGTTGATGTGGCATTGACTGGGCATGGTTGACTTGGTTGATTGTTTTGGCAGACCAATCGGGTCATGCCACTTGGCAGGGTTTTATTGGGTTGGTTGGTGTTGACGTGGCAGTGTTTTATTGGTGGCATGGTGGCCAACCACATGCTGCCATGTGGACCAACTGGAGGTTGCCACATGGTAGCATGGGAGGCACTAAAAATTTGTTAGGAGTCCTAATTGCTCTCCATGGGATTCGATCATGGCACCTCACACCAAAAATTATCCACATATGTCACTTTGCCAAGGGTGGGCCTTGTTAAAAGGACCCACCCAAACCTTATTTGAATATTAATTGGGGGTGAATATGGGGTGAGGGTTGAGCACTAGCCTGAGCCCTGGTCACCATGCCCAAAAGGACCAAGGGTGAGACCAAGGGCCAGTGCTTAGCCCCAACCCCCCAACCTTAAAACAATATAGCACACGACCATAGCCCAAGAACCAAGGGCCGATTCGAACGGGGCTAGAGCACGGTGCCCAGCCGCAGGTCACGTTGGGGGTCCATGTGACCAAGAGGGTGCACATAGGTGTCATTGCGAAATTTAATGAGCCCACAAATTGTGCCAGGATTGCGCAATTTGTTGCTCCATTAGTGGAAAATAGGGTGAAAATGTAGGGCGGTTAGCCGACCTTAGCAAATTTGTGGGTCAACTTGTAGCAAAACTTGGGAAGCTCGTAAATTCTTCAGTTTTGATGCAATTGAGGAGCATAAAGAGGCTAGACAGGGATTTTTGGGTCTTCCGAAGCTAATGAAATGGGTTTCAGAGCTAGTGGAGCACTTATGAAGAGAATTTTTGCAGGTTTAATTCTATGGGTGTTAGGATCAACCAGGAGGTTGAATCAGTTTTTGAAGGCTTTTGAGAATGGAGAGGACCTTGTAGGGGTTTTCCAACCTTCATATGTTTTCTATAGCAAATGAGAAATCTATGGTGTAGCTCATGTTTCTCTTTTCTCATTGTATCTTTGAGGAAAACTCTCTTTTAGTACTTCAAGTGAATTGTTGTACTTTTTATGCTCATTGTCAGATGGAGTATGGGGTCTTGATTTGAGAACCCTTTTGTTGTTTATTGTTTCATGACTTACTGTAGGTTGTCATGTTTTTAGAGTGAGATTTCTTTGTAGGAGAATGTTTCCTTGAAAGGGAAAATATCCACTCTTTTGGTCAGCACACTTTATGTACTCTTTATCACTGAAGTATTTTTAGCATAATGAGAATGGGTCAAGCCATTGGAAGTTGGACCAAGGAGATGTAGCCCAGGAGGCGTGAACTCCTTTATAATTTTCTGAGTGTATTACTGTTATTCTGTTGTTTAGTGTTTTACTTATGCTAATTTTCTCATTAAATTTACATAAAAACACATAATAAAACTCATGTAAAACTTGCAATTTACCTCATAATCCGCAAGCACTTTGTTTACTATTTTGAATTGGAATTTAGTACAATAAACACTAACTTTCCCATTCAAATCAATTCAAGATATGAAATTAGCCTTCTCTAGCATAAGGTTCTTTCATGTGTTGCAATAAAAAACTTTGTAGCAGAACAACTTGCAAAAGTAGGGGTAAATCTGGATGAAAGGGTCATCATTGAGAATGGTAGCCCTTTCAATTTTGTCATTCCTTAGCTAATGGATGAGAAACTTTATCAAAAACTGATTTGGAAGTTGAATATAAGGACCAACGAGTCCCTTCCCCAAAAATTAACTATGTTATAAGGTGAACTCCATTCAATATAAATGAAATCCATAGCAAATACATGGACACATGTTGGAGTCGAATTTCCTAGTGGCCTCTTCCGCCACTTAGTCCCCTATGTAGGTTCTCATGTATCGTCCTTAGTAAGGGTGAAGGTTTTTTATTAATGGGAGTTTAAAGTAGATTATTGCATACAATTTATAGGGAAAAACCCACTATGGGGAAAACACTTTGAAAATTCTTCTTCTATTAGATTGTCATAAAACTTCAGCAAAGAGTACAATGAGCCCAATACAAAATCATTTAGCAAGATTAAACTAATAAACATTCATAAATATGTTCCCAGCATCAATATATATCAGAGACAATTTTTCTTGTTTGTGGTCAACACAGTCATAAGTCAAACTCTAACCCTAGAGCTCAACTGAATGGAGGAGGAGATATGCATGTGGCTGGGACCTTCAAACCGCTCCCTTGAGCTTGCTAGCCAGCAGTGGTGATGGAAAACTACTTTTGACAAGCCTGCAGTCATGACCCAGAAACCTTAGAACACATGTGAGCTTCGAACCCTGTATTTTCGGACCTGTGCGAACCTCTTTCGATGACCTAGCCTCAGACATGTGCAAACCAATCAATGAAGAAGAGAATAAGAAGATGCTTGGTGATGTGAAAATGAGCTTGAGATCCCTTGTATTTATAGGCTTCCAAGGGTGACCAATTTCTTGTTACAACCAACTTGTCCAATTGTGCATATGTGAGATTTTCTTCATAAGTACACTTTCTCTTGTCCAAATTGAGCGCTTCAATAGTCAAAATTGGTCCTCTCGAAAAGAGGAATCTATTCCCATGGTTGGAATTTTTCACTGAGCTACCAAATTAACACTCCTTCTCAACAAGGGAGAAATTCCAACAGCATCATGTAATAATCATATGTGATATGTTGTCATGTCATGTCCCATCCCTGCTCAACTCTATCTGATGAAACATTCTTGAATCTAAAGAAGAAGAATCATTGGGGAGATAAAGCTACCACCCTCTATAACGTCGGAGAGAACATCTCAATCTGAAACAATATCACAGAGTACATCTCAACATGAATCTACATCGAGGAGCATATCTCAACCCGGAATCTCGTGCGGGAGCTAAACATCTTCGACCCCATATCGAACAATAGGTGATATATGGGAGAACATATCAACCCATCATATTTTCTACTGATCTTCCTAGAAATCACCCTCAAGAGTCATGTGGTAGAACACCTGCATCATAATTAACTTGGATTATACATCCCCAAGTACACTTTCAACCCGTTGGCCAAACAGGGAGTGATAATCCCAAAAATCCTAGCTTGTGGGTATGATGCGAACTAGGGTATACTCTATAAAGACCAAGATAGGGGAGAAACATCTCCAACCTTATGGGTAGAAAATAGGGGAGCAACATCTATGACCCTATTGTCCAGAGATCCCTCAACCCAAGAGTCGTCCATCTCAATTCTACACGTTGGGAGATCAAACAGGGGGGAAGAGTTGGCTTAGTGTCCTCGATCAACGATGCCCCTTATCAAGAGGGGTCACATCTGTCAGTCCAAGCTTCTCTTTGAAGACCAATAAATTCCCTTTCGACAAAGCCTTGGTGAGAATATCTACAAACTACTCATCTGTTAATATATTATGGAGTCTAACAACTCCTCTCTACATCATGTCTCAAATGTAATGATATCAAATCTCTATGTGCTTGGACTTGTCATGAAATACAAGATTCTCTACCAGATGGATCTTGTTAGGTTCCTATACTAATAAGGATAATAATTTTGAATTGGCTCTATTAAAGTCTTATAATATTGTACATACCTTTGCTTTTCTGCAAATGTTTTCCATATTAAATTAAAAAATGTAAAGAGGGTATGTCCTAAAGGAAATATCAAAGGAAAAAAATAATAACAACTGATCAAAAAAGTGAAAAATATGAACCCCAAACAAAAATAGATCATGAAAGTGTGCAAGTCCAAATGCCACTACTTTTTACTTTATTATGCAAAATAATGGTTGTGTGCAGCTTGTCATAAATGCCACAACCCATGATAGTCAAAATGTTTAATCTTGACTACTTCATTCTTTGAATTTCATGTTTATAGTTAGAGAATAAAGATCTAGCCAAACAGTTTAATCTTGGCAGATCAGTAGTTAGGTAGAGAAATAAAATGTGCTCATAGGCTTAATCTGAGCCATTGGAAGGTACAAGGTTAGAAGTACATAGTTTACTTTTCAAAAGAAAAAGGAAAGAAAGGGTCTGCTAGCTCAAATGCACCCAACAAAGTGAAGAAAAAATGTTAGGGTAAGTAAGATGGTAAGTAGTAGAAAGGTTGCATAAATACATAGCTAGTTGAAGCATAAGCACATTTATCATGCTTAATCATGTTTTTCAATGTGTAGGAGCAGTTATGAAAGTAAAAGGATGTTCATAAGCTAATTTGGTTAACTTCCCCTTCATTTCATTTCACCCCTCACACATACTTACTAATTTCCCCTTTTACCCCTTCATTTCTTATGAAAACACCTTTTCCCTTCATTTGACCCCTACCCCTTGGTTTCACACAATTCCCTAGCAAATTACCCTCCAAATTAATTCCCCTACCCAGAAACCCTTTTTCCCTAGTGTGAAACCCTTTTCCCCTTTGAAAAAATCATTTTCCCTTTGTTGATTTCCCTAAAAACCCCAAAAAACCCAAAAAACCCTTTATCCTATGTTTGAATCCCCCCCGCATTACTTTATTAATTCCACTACATAGTTATTTTTCCCGACAAAACTTGTTTAACCCTCCACCCTAGTGCGGTAAACTAAACCTGCATTATATAAACCTCGCACTTTACTCATTAAGTTAATTACAAATCCTTGGTAATTAACCCCTGGGCCCCACTAATTTCCGCCCCTATTTCCCACCGTGCAACTTTACCGCGTGACAACCATTAGATCTGTCACCCCCAGATCTGACAGTACACATCCATATCACGTCCATTCATCTCCCGACCTTTATCGGCCTGAGAGTACGCAATATGAGGGTATTGCTCGGGCCCCCTTAGATTACGTGGTAGCCCCTCATTAATTCGCGTGCTCTCGGGAAAATACCACCCATCGCTCAAAAGCGGTGTGATGGTCCCCGAAACCACCTCCCCACCATACATTGAAACCGCTCACTATTCATTATCAATTTCACGCCAATTTCTAATCGTTGCCGGTTAAAAGGCCGAAGAGCCCCATTTTGACCCTTTTTACTCATTTTGCTCTGCAAAAGCTTCCTAAGCCTTCCTACACAACCCCGAGTTTCTGCAACCAGAGTCGCTAGCCAAGTACCTTCCAAATATGCCCCGAACGCCCAATTCAGCCATCCATAGCATACCTGAAGCCACATTACCCTCTGCAACTTCCATCAAAACCAGTTTGCAGCCTAAACCACAAATTCCAGGTATTTTGACAAAGTACCAGAACAACCCTCTCAAATTCAAAAATGTACAGTGAATTCAAACATTAAAGTAATTGAATTTAATTAATTTCCCTTGATTTGAGAGTATTTCCCCCTAAATACCAAAACCCCTCATTTGCAAATTGCCATTACCCTATCACTGCACCTGAGCTTTCAAGACCTCACTATTTCAGCATGTATAAGCCTAATTCCCACATTTTATCCTAAAGATGGTTGCCCAGACCTCTTTGGATCTCAGACCTGTGTCAACCCCTCACTTGGACATTGACCACTTGTCCCTAGCAGACAGGGATTTCCAAATAAAAGACACTGCAACTCTAGCCCACCTTCTCAAGCTCCACTGTTGGAGTAAGGACAGGTTTCTAAACCATGCTGATGTCATCTACCTTTGGGAATCCAATTTGCCCAAATACATATTCACAGAAGTTCACCCATTCCCAGAGGTTGTACATTTCTGTCATGCCTGTTATGACCCTAGCCAAAGGGCTATAATTGCCCCAAACCAGGATTTGTTATTTATCATTACCCCAGAGTCCATCAACCAAATGATAAAAATCCAACCTATCCCTAATCAGACCCCTCTATCCATTGGAGACCTGTTGGACCTGTACATCACATTAGGCCTTCTCAAGATAACGCAAATATTCCACAATTTCATGATTGAAGACCGCCATACTCCTATAGATACCCCACCTTATGCTGTCACCATTTTCTCAAAGACTAGAAGGCACATAATCACCATCTCTCATGCATCCTAGGATACACTTTAGATGAGCATGTGGATGAGGTCATCCTGGCCTTCTTGTCACATGAAAAATAAAAATGCGAGAGCATAACACATAAAACACATATACACAGAGATTTCCCACTGGATCCCAAAACCGGGACTACCAGCTTGATTTTTCATTATGTTCCTTTCAATGTTACAATACATATTTATAC
>APFE030699531.1:0-14232 GCA_000404065.3 Pinus taeda | reverse complement strand
AATAAGTTGGTTTAGATATAGATAAGGCAATTAATGATAGATTTTCGAGCTCCCCTCATGCTGGAGGAGGAGACTCAAGGTAGTTTAGTTTTTTTTTCCTATATATAGGAAAAACTCTGATATAAAAAGGGTTGGAGATTTTTATAAAAACAGAGTTTTCATATTGGCTTATGTAAAAGACTTTGACAGTAATAGAAACAGTACTTTTTCTTCCCAAGATTCATCTTGTGTTTCAAATGCTCAGAGTATATGTGGTTTGGTCTTTATTCTTCTTGTTTTACAGTTCACTAAATATGCAATCACTCTGAATTCACCTAGTGCTCAGACTTCCTGTGTATGTTTTTTGAATTGAGGTTCTTCTTGAAAAATGTTCTGAGTGTTGAGACATTATATGCCTTGGCTTCCATGATTGAGTAGCTAATAATTTACTGCAGAAGTGTATGACTCCATGACCCCAATGGGAGAAGCCTAATTTTGTTGTTCCAACCAGCTTAAATTTCATATACTGTTTAAAGAGTTAGCCATCTTTTCTTGCCCTTAATGCATATCAAAAATCTGTGAGAGAGCGCTCTCTGACTAAGGAGGCTAAACCTTAGTCTAAAGCCTGGTCTGAAACAGTTTCATGAGATCTTACTAAGTAGCAGCCCTTAGTACATGATTTTATGATAAGAGGACATTTGAATATTTCTGAAATTCAATAAAGAAGAAATGTCAAGTGCCAAAAATTTCTTGCAGTCTTTAATCTTGGTAAATGTTTTTAACAGTGACAGAAAATGGCGAGAACCAGAGACAGGACTAAAGATTTCAGGGAAGCTGTTTGCATCATTGCATCAAAGCAGGGATTCGATAAGGTTACTGATCCCTCCTTTATAATAGTACCTTGCATTTGCACTATTTTCTTAATTTATATCTTATGAATATTGGATTCCACGAGGTACCAAAGCATTGATATCACCTTTGCTAAATCTCCTCCATTTCCTGCCGGAGTGATGAAGCCAGTTATAATTGAAAAACCCGCTACGAAGAAACTGATTCAACGAGCTGGTGAAGTTTGCGGGTTCGATTCCAGCAAAACGGATATGGCCGCTGACGCTACGGAGGAATCAGGCTCGAATGAGTTCAAATATGCAGAGAATAAGCGTTCTATAGTTGGAACGGCCATAAGAGCTGGCACCTGTTAGATGTGCTGGCAGGCATACATGTAACGGTGGTAACGGTGGTACATGCTGTGGCAGGAGTACACCTCAGGTGTATTGTAAGAGTAGTTGGAATGGCCATAGGCCCTTTTGGGCGATCCAGATAATGTGTATATATGCCTTAACATAAAATGTTTAAGACTTAATGATAACATTAATTAAGCATTAATTGATAGCGTTTGAAATGGCGTTTGAAATGGTCGTTTACCCTAAGATTTGGCCTAACTTTTGAGCCTGTATACCTCATTTTGAGGCCAAATAAGATGAAGATTTTGTTGGTTGGTTAAAAGAATAAGAAAATAAAAAATATTGTATTGGTTGATGTGTCATTTCAAGAAACTTTGTTTTAAGTTAAAATACGTTTATTGATTATCGTGTCAATGTAATGCTAGGGACTCAAATCGATTATATAGTCCCTGCTAGTCCCGAAGGGGTAGGGACTAATAAGTTTGACTTGTGATAGTGAACTTCAAAAAGAAACAATGCAATTCTAGGAAACACTGCGGCTTCTTTCCTGGCTTCTTCTCCCAGTCATGGATTTATCTCTAGCAACATTGATCTCACTATGGCTTGAGCTAACAGAAACAGGTGGTATTGAATGACTCTGTCTACTGTGTCTGATTGATTGATTAGGGAGCTTGAATCTAACTCCAATGCAGAACATTGGTCTTCATCCCTTATTTTCCCATCTGAAGCCCATTTTGATTTTCCTGAAGTGTTTTGATTCTCAGTGGGTTTGAGGTTAGAAGATTTTCTGGAACCGTCGAGGCTTAGTTTTTGTAGTGATTTGATAAGCCTCTGAGCTATGCTACCACCTCCACAGCCTTTGGTAACTGAATGTAATCTCTTAAAATCTGAGTTCTCCCTTAATTTATCAGAGAGCTCATCTTCTGCAGTCACACTGCCACCATTGATTTTTTTCCTCATGCATGCCATGTCTTCTTCAAGGTTTCTAAGTCTAGAATTTGTTTCATCCATGTTAGACTTCAAATTGGATGCTTGGCCACTGACTGAATTCTGTTTTAGTAGAATGCCCATAGAAGAATCTCGGCCCTCATGCTTTCTGCTTTCACTTTTGTTTAATGGGTGTGGCATATCATGTGCAGATGGTTTCTTGTTGTTGCTGACATTTTTTTCTAATGTGAGAGCCCTAGTGCTACTGCTTCTTGGCGGCAGCTTGGTGACCTGAGAAGTGGGTGTACGGTTTGCCTATAGTTGATGTATGTACATGGCCTGCACTATCATTCGCAATGGCATGAATTCGTTCTGGACTGCATGAAAGCAAGTCTCTTGTGATAGCTTCTGGCAGTTGAGGGTTTTGCAAATGTCCAATCTCTCTGCATTTGATGTCTGTGGATGGTTCTGTGTAATGACTCCACCTTATTAAATTACAGAAATTACGTACATCATAAAAAAAATTACCGTAACTATAAAGTTTCTCCACAATATTGAATTCTTGGTATACACGCAGCTCTAGATTTTGTTGTAATCACTTTTATACAAGCATCATTAATAAACACTTTAATTCCAAGGGTTTGGTTTCATGCTTGGTGGTCCAGGCGGCTTGCAAATAGACTCTAATTTGTGTTTTATTCTTTTTTTATCAGGTGGCTTGCTGTCACGCCCCCAAGTCTAACTATAGTCTTTCAACTGCTCTTGGCGAGATGGGGCACCATCGAACACTTTCTTTTCACCAATACTTATGTTCGTGGACTACGCCTAACCACTTACTCCTACTTAGTTTGTGTTTCTCAACCAAGTATTATTTATTTATCCTTTATACCAATGAACACCCATACACATTCATTATCAACAATAATTATAAACAATAATTATAAACAATGAACACAATTGCACAGTATAAAGGGAGGGGCAACTCCCTGAACAATGAGTATGCCCAACAATATATTATACAATAGCTTTTACAAGATTTTACAAGTATACTTTGTAAGCCCAAGTTTCATACTTATCCAATTTTACAATCCAAGGCAAAACTCGGTTGCCTAGCTCGTTGGCACCTCTGCACGGTCGCGGCACAACTCACTAACGCTTCGTTCACCTTGTCGCACGATCATGTTGTTTGCCCAACTCGGGCGCACCTCCAAGTTGCCACACACAGGCGCCTCCAATCGAGACACACCTCCGTCCACAATCTCAACACTTCACCAAGTCACCGTGCACCGTGCACACTTGCATGACGGGCGGGCACTCGCCCAAGTCACCAAGACACCCGTGCCAAGTTGTCGCACAAACCTTCGCACAAACCAGGCACCACACCCTTGCATGCCACAACTGTCTGTCGGGCGCCACACACCCGTGCACGCCTTCACCCAACCATCGGGTGCTCCTACCCGCACCTTCACCCACAACCGAGACAAAGCGAGTAACCTCCGTGCAACTGTGCCTAAGAATGGGCACATCCAAATCTGCACCTTCCTCTTAGTATTGCACACTAAATCTGCGCCTTTCTCCCTTAGAGCAAAGAATATGAGCGAGTGATTGATGGTGGAATGAGCTCCACGCTCATCCAATATATACACATGCGTACGGCGAAGTCTGGCTACCCAGCTGACTCGCCCGATGCCCCAACGCCATTGCAAAAGCTTCAACGCACCGTCCGCTTTGCCCACGTTCAAAGGTCGGCCTCCATACATGTTCGCACATGCTACCATGCCTATAAACAAGCTCGCTCTCCCTTCCCTTGTGCGCATAAGTATCATCGCACTACAGGAAGAGCTCACATCCTGTAACCGCAGTCCATTCAGCTCGTCCGTCGCTCGTTCAAGCCTCACCTGTGCGCACGCCCGTTCACCCGTGCGCCCAGGAACTGTAGGTCGTTACATCCTCCTCCACCTGAAATCATTGTTGTCCTCGACAACATACCATCCTAGTAGCCATCCACCAAGATCATCAACAATGTTTGTCTCATCCTCGATCCATGATGTCAACTCCTCCACATACTGCAAACATCCCTACAACATATGTAGAACTACCATCTCCACCATGTGTCGTCCTCATCTTGTGAGCTGTCCTCCTCGTCTACCTGATGCCAACATCTCTTCGTTCACTTCCGGACCCCATGTCTAAACTAGTTGGGTAGTTAATCCAACTGTCATGCTCAAGCCATGAGAGTGAACATCCTTATGCCTTCACCAGTCTATCTCGGATTCTGCCACATCTCGGACTCACCAAGAATCTCACCACCATGCTCAGGTCGATGGAAACTCCATCCCATCTGCAACATGTCATGATGCTTGATGTCAAGCCATCCCTGCTCAACCTGTTTTAAGGACTTACTGCCATGAGCAGCTAACAATGAGCCCCATCTTCTTGTCCATCTAAGAAGATGTGGAGGGAGTAGAGCTTGAAGGCTCACCCTCACTAATCATCTCAATCCATCTGTCAAAATCCTCAATCTCCATCCTCTATAGATAAGTGACCCGATCCTCTTCTCGGACATTCGGCCTCACATATGCCTCATCATTATCATCATCATCATCCTTGACCTCTTCTAACCTTCTTGATAAATCCAAAATACTATCTGAAATAGTCTTGATGACCAATGACTGCTCGGTAAGCTTTGTCTTAACCATGGACAACTGCTTACTCATATCTTCCATCGGCTTCTCATCCTCCATTTGCATCACTGCCAAATTACAATCAGGCCTTGTCACTCAAATGGTAGGCACACCAATGGGTACAATATCCTCCCTTCCATCGTAAATGTACAACTTCTTCAAATGTGGAACAATCGTAGCATAAAACTGTTTCTTGAATTCCATTCCCAGCACAACCTTATAGTCATCTATCCGCACTATAGTGAAGTCAACCTTCCGTGTCCACTCACCAAGTGTTGTGTCCACCTTTTCAGCTACACCAAGAACTTCATCCGGAGGAGAATTCACTGTCTTCATCTGTGCCTTTACCGAAACAAATTTCAGCCCAATCCTTCTCGTAGTATCTTCCCCCATGAAGTTTTGAGAAGCCCCACTATCCACCATAGTGAGTACATCAGCATCTCCAACCTTCATTCGAACATACTCCAACTTATTCCTCTCAGGATCCCTCTGAGAGATCACCTCTGTAGCAGTAGCAGCACCAAGTATCTGCATCATCCCCATAGAAACTTCTTCATTCTTCGCATTAGATTGTGCAATCGCAGCCACTTTCGGTCTAGAAGGACAATTCTTCACCGTATGTGGTTCCGAACATATCCAACACTTCAAGGCTTTCTTCGTCTTCGAACTATCATCCGATTTCGAAGCATCCTCTTGCTTCTTATCTTTCGGCTTGTCAGACTTCTTCTTCCTATCATCAGAAGTCTCATCATAATGTTGCACCAACCTGTCCACAGCAGTAAAAGCTTCTTCAAGTGTTCTAATCCTCTGTCTCTTCACTTCATTGCGTGGCCAAGGCTTCAACCCAATAATGAAATTGAACACCTTGTCCCTCTCCGCCATGTGAGGAAGTTCTAGGACCGCACTTGCAAACTCCCGCTGATATGTCTGAAGGTTCCCTGTATACTTTATGAATTTTATCTTCATCCTTGCTTCCCACGTTTCATCTTGAGAACTGAAATGGGCTTGCAAAGCTCCCTTCATCTCATCCCATGAAGTAATGTCACTAGCACTGCCATTGGCAATCTGATCCATCCGCCTTCACCACCACATCTTAGCATCCTTTGTCAAGAACTGAGCAGTTACCTTGACCTTCGTCTCATCATCAGATAGACCCAATCGTTCCAAGTATTGCTCTATGTCCCATAAAAAGTTTCCAAGAGTCTTCGCACTCCTTGTACCATCGTAAGATTCCGATTCCTTGACTTTCACATGAGGCACTCCACCTGAGTTATGCCTCACGACCTTCTTCAACACCGCGATCTCATCTCTGGCTTCGTCAAGATATTTCTTCAAGTCCACGATCTCTGCAAGAACCTGGTCCCTTGCTTCTTCAACCTCCTTGACCCTTCCTTCAAGTTGTGTACACATAAGATCAGTGTACTCGTGTTGAGTTCGGAGTTCCTCGAGATCTTCCTTCATCTTCAAATTGACCTCTTGCTCTTTTTCGAACAATTCCAACTTCTCAGTCCAAAAGGCTTCCATGTCCTCCATCTTCTCCAACACTTTCTCAATGAACCCAATAGTAGTGTCCTTCGCACCGTGACTAGACCCAGCTTGAGATTCAACCATTGCTAACAACGTCCTTCTTTTCAATCTAGTTTCGACCATACAACAGCTTCACCAAGATGTCTGCAACCCAAGTCCTTGATGCAACACTTATCAGGAAGTGTTCACCAACCTCTTTCACCTACAAGTACCTGTCACTACTGTCACTTCTTCACGAGAAACTGTGCTCTGGCACCAGCTCCAACCGAGCTCTGATACCAACTGTCACGATAGTGCAGTGGGATTAGCTTTGCCCACAAATATCCTCTGCACTTCACTAGCTCTAATACCAACTGTCATGATAGTGCAGGTGTGTATCAGCTTCAACGCTTCAACACCAGCACCAACTCCACGACACCGAGCTCTAATACCACCTGTCACGATATTGCAGTGGGATCAGCTTCGTCCGCAAATTTCCTCTACACTTCACCAGCTCTAATACCACCTGTCACGCCCTCAAGCCTAATGGTAGTCTCTCAACCGCTCTTGGCGAGGTGCAGCACCACCGAACACTTTCTTTTCACCAATACTTATGTTTGTAAACTATGCCTAACCACTTACTCCTACTTAGTTTATGTTTATCAACCAAGTATTATTTCTTTATCCTTTATACCGATGAACACCCATACACATTCATTATCAACAACAATTATAAACAATGAACACAATTGCACAGTATAAAGGGAGGGGCAACTCCGTGAACAATGAGTCTGCCCAACAATATATTATACAACATTTTTCACAAGCTTTTACAAGTATACTTGGTAAGCCCAAGTTTCATACTTAGCCAATTTTACAATCCAAGGAAAAAATCGGTTGCCTAACTCGTCGGCCGCTCTGCACGGTCGCCGCAAGACTCACGAATGCTTCGTTCACCTTGTCGCACGATCGTGTTGTTTGCCCAACTCAGGCACACCTCCAAGTCGCTACACACGGGTGCCTCCAACCGAGACACACCTCCATCCACAATTTCAACACTTCACCAAGTCACCGTGCACACTTGCACAACGGGCGGGCGCTCACTCGAGTCACCAAGACACCCGTGTCAAGTCGTCGCATAAAACTTCGTACAAACTGGGTGCCACACCTGTGCATGCCACAACTGTCCATCGGGCGCCACACATCCGTGCACGCCTTCACCCAACCACCGGGCGCTCCTGTCTGCACCTTCACCCATAAATGAGACAAAGTGAGTCACCTCCTTGCAACCGTGCCCAAGAATGGGCGCATCCAAATCTGCGCCTTCCTCTTAGTACCGCGTGTTATCACTCAGGTTGTTCCCTGCTTCCTAAAGGGAATACGGCCGAGGTAACCACTGACCAATCTTTTAGCTACAGGTTCTAGCCTACCTGCAACCAGAGAGGGCTCTCTCTTTATAGTTTAGCTTTGTTGATGAATGTTTTAGGCTAGCTATGGTATTCTGTTTGTTTGAATATGGTGGGTTGGTGAATTCAGATAGAACTGAGATACAGATCATAGGACAGTTTGTTCCATTGGGCAATGGAGTTGAGGTATTTGTGCTACTGAAAGTGGATTTTGAAGACAGAGTATTGCTGCAAAGCAAGTTAGGCATATGTGAACAAATTTACCAGATTTTTTAATGAAATTATGGAATAAGTGAGTGAAAGGCAGTTAAGAATCTTTCACTATGCTAAATGAAGAAACATGAAGGTATTGCTTAAGAGTAGTTAAGAATTCTTAAACAATATTCACCATGACAGGATTAGTTCAGACATGAGAAATTAAGAATTCATATCTATGGCTGATCCAAAAGAAAACATATTTAGAAATAGAGATTGAGCATAGGGTGTTTGAAACAAATCCTAGTCTATTCTTTTTCTCTACTTACTAAGATTATGAAAACATAAGAGTTATGGAATACACAGAAAACACATACACAGTTAAGAGAAACTTATTGATTCAGCAAATGACACATGAATTCTGCAACTAAACAGAGCTTTTCATATCCATCTTCAGACAGCGTGAGAACCATAAATCTCCATCAGCAATTTGTATTATCAAAAATGTCTCCAGAATACAATAGAGCTCTCTAGAAAGAATTACACTACAACCGACCCTCAATGCGTTATCTGAGGGGATATATATACAAAATAGGGTACAAAATATCTCAGTAGAGAGTTATTGTGCAATAAATTGCACCACCAACTCTCTTACAAAAAGTAAATGAAAACATAAATATAGCATATAATGCTGAGATAGCTGCTATATAGCATTTAATGAATCATTCTGGTGGCCTGCTCAGGCATTATTCCCAGGGCTGTCCTGGCTCTCTGTATTTCCACATGAGCCACATCTATCAGCTCAACTTGCTCAAAAATTGCCTGAATGGACCTCCATTGGTCTTGTATAGATTGGCCATTTTTGGCCCAAATAATCTTCTTTATTTCTGCTAGGGTTTTACCTAGCAACAATTCTTTTTCCAGAGTTTTCACTTTGGCCTCCAAGGCCTTTATTTCTCTTTGTTTTTCTGCCACTGTCATCTTTGATTTTTCATAAATGGTCTCCAGCTTGGCCAGTTTTTCCTTGGCAACATTTATTTTAGTGACTTGAGTTTCAAGCTCTTTAACAACTTTCATCAAATCCTCCATGCCTATGCTGGATTCTCCTGCTGCTGTTGCTTCTACTGTTGCTCCTATTGCTGATGTAGCTGTGGTAGATGCTAGAATAGCAGGAGGGGCTGCTGCTGCTTGTGTTGGAGGGGCAGGTTCGAGATTTGTTGATGTTTGAGGGGGCTGGGAGGCTGATTCCCCTTGCTTATCCTGCAGTGCTTTCTCTAATTCTGCCTCCATTTGCAAGATTCTTTGGTTCATAACCAGGAGCAGCTCCATAGCATCATCTACTTGCTTTTCTTGTGCAAGTTCTGCTGTTTGAGGGTGAATGGTAGGAGGCAATTTTGCCTGCCTCCTTAGTGCAGCAATGTCATCCTCTTTTTTCTTCATAAGGGCTCTAACACCCTTTGGATCCTTTGGGTCATGTCCCAAATCAGCTATTATGTCCTCCAGAGTCTTTATTCTATTGTCCTTTGCAGAGGAAGACAATCTTTCAAAATCAAGCTGTCTGTTTGTGTTCTTCAGGGCTTCCTTTAGCTAATGGGCCAGCATTGCCTTGTCAGCAAGTGTTGCATACACCATTTCCCCAGTCTGTTTGTGTAGCTCAATCTGATCCATGGGGTGTATGTCTTTGGAAAAGACCTCCAGGTTTGTTTTGTAGTAATCTGCTGGGGTCTTTGGATGTGGGACTTTAGGCTACATATGGGTGAAGATCATCTTTTCTTCCTTCAGATCATAGGCAACCATCAACCTTTGTTGTTTGGCTGGAGTTGTCTTCAGGAATTTCTCATAGAGCTGCACTCTCACCAATTCATTATGTGCCTTGATCTCTATGAAGCCTTCTTTGACTACAGCTGGTTTCTTGCCCTGTTGTCTTGAGGAAGACACCTCTGTGGTATGCTGCTGGGCCTGTTCTAGCTGAAATGAGCTAGTGGTAGTCTGCTGGCTTGTTTTCCTTTCTCTGCTATGGCTTTCTGCCTGTTCTTCACTTATGTCTCCTTCTTCTGTTTCAGGGTCTATCCTTGGCCTCTTGGCCTCTGGTTGCTGTGATGACCCTGTTGGAGGTGTGACCTCCTCTATGTCTCTCTTTTTTCCTCTCTCATCATTGAGAGGAGTCTGCAAAACTGGGTTTTGAGGTTGTTCAGTTTGTTGTGGAGGGGCTTGCTTTGATTGCTGATCCTTTGATGTGCTGGGCTGCCCTATCTCTACCTCTTGTTGTTCATCCATCTTCTCCTTTCCCTTTATTATAGTTCTTGTTGCTGGAGCTTGCTGGGTGTCTTGTACAGCTGGAGCAGTAGAAGTGCCTTCTCCTGCTTGGACTGGTTGTTTGAACAAGACCTGTTGGCAAGAATCTAAGTCAAGAGTTTTTTCCAAGTCCTTTACAGTCTGCTCCATTTTTTCTTCCTGAGTCAATTCCTATACTATTGAGTCAGGTACCCATTCATCTTGGTTAGCAAAGTGTTTTATTTGTGGGTATGGGCAATGCTTATAGGCTAGTAGCCTATATTTGACCCTCCTAACACTGATGAAACCTTCAGGGTCATAAGGGACCCATCATAAGCTTCTTTTGAGTTTGAGTTGTTGCCCTAGTATTTGATCAGCTTCTTGCCAACCATGTTTTTTGTTCATGACAAATGGGCCTAGGTGGTCTCTGAACTTTAGGTTGGCTTTCTTCTTGGCACTGTGAAAGTGTGTCAGATTAGAGTTTATAAGATGTCTGTATTATTCTAGGGCAAATAGCCTCATGGGCACATATTTTGGGAGCTTGTAGGGACAGAGCTCACAACCATAGATTCTGATGACTGTGTGATTTTGGTACAAGTACAAATCACCTATCTTGTAACTCCTGGATAGCTGCAAGATTTTCTGCATATCCTTGGATAATCTGATAGGAGGGGTCCTCTTTAAGAGGCATGTGACTGGATACACAAACTGATCAATGAATTCACAGTATGAGTAGGGGGAATTCTGGACTTGGTGGAAGACTGAAGACTAGAAGATAACAGACCTCCTCTCACCCTGTGAGTCTAGCTTCTTGATTGAGCACTGGAAGCAATCTGTTTGGTAGTATAAGAATAGGTGATAGATGTATGAGGAATACTTGAATATTGCCTCCCTCTTTAGTCTTGACAATTGATCATGTATCTTATTGGAAATGTATTTGGCATAATTGTACTTCATAACAGGGGGCTTCACAAGGCTATATGCTGAGAGCATGACCAGCACAGTTATATCAACATGCTTATTTGTAGTGAACCCCAACATAGAGGTTAGCATGTCTACCAGCAGCTTGCCAACCTCATTGAAATCTGCATAAGAAAAAGGAAGTGGCCCAGAAGGTTGGCAGTCTTCCTTCATGAATTTCCTGGCTATTGCAGCAATATCTGTGCTAGAGAGCTTGGAGCCCTCATCTAGCAAGTAGTTCATGGAGAAGGGGTATAGCAGTTGGGTCTGCTTGTAGTTCAACATCTGGTTGATAGAATCTGGTGTTATATAAAAGAGGATGCTCCCAGATGGAGACTTCACAGCCCTGAGTTTCTGGTCATAATTTTCTGCACAGAGGTGGATGACTTCAGGGAAAATGTTCAGAGAGGAGCTCCGAAAATCGTAAAAAACAATGTGAAATAACGGTTAATTCTCGCATTTTTATGCATTTTTGGCATATTGGCGCCTTTTTGGTGATGACGTCATGCTGACGTCATCATGGGCCCGGGTACGGATGGGTGACGTGGAAGCTGACGTGGGTGCCCAGGTGGCGGTGACACGATGGCAGGGTGGACAGGGTGACACGGTGGCCGGGTGCGACGTGGAGGCTTGGTGGCGGCAAGGATGGGTGACGTCATGCTGATGGGGGCGTGATGTCATCGCGGGGAGGAGGTGGTAAGCGGTCTCCCCGGAAGGGCTGAGGGCGGTAAGTGGTTTCGAGGGGGGGGTAGCGAACACCGCTGGCGCCTGACGCGTGGCGGGAGTACGGCGGCAATACCGCCCATCCCCGGAATTCAAAAGTTCGGGCGGGTTGCGCCCACCGTTGGATGGGTGGGGCGGAAGATCGTCCGGTGGGCGGTGATTGTGACATGCCGCCGTGTTAAATGCAATGGGGACCCGCCCAAATAAATTAATTAATTTAATTAAAATCGGGCGCAGGGGGTAAAAACTTTAGGATTATGGGTTTTCAAGGGTTTGAACGCGCATTTTATTTAAATGTTTTATTTAAAAAAACTTTATAATAAAATGGGTTTAGGGCGGAAAAAAGGGGTACATGGGTAAATGAGGGCAGGGTTGCAGATTTTAGGGTTTTAACCATAGCTTTTGAGAAGAAGCCATAGTTTAGGGACAAAGGGGTTAATACCAACCACATATAGGTTAATATTTTCCCAAGGAAGGGTTATATAACTATAATGCTAGGGGGAGGGTATTTATAGATATTTTTTGGGAAAATTTCCATAGATTCTAATAGAATTAGGGAAATGGGGAAGTTAGGGAGCTAAATAGTACATTAGTGATTAATATGGCTTTGTGAGGTGAATGAAGGGGTAAAGCTAAGTTCTAATAAGTAAAACTTAGCTTAGGATTTTTGAGGATAAATGAATCGATGAGAAATATTTTTTACACAAAAAATGTGGCTTCTTTTCATGTTTGAACTTCATGGTTAGACCAAGTAGTTTGTCATGAAATGAAGTGGAACTGGACACCTGAGCAGATCTCAAGGCCCTTGGGGGCATTAGTAAAGAATGAAGTTTGGGGAAAAAATAGGGGAAATTAGACATGCTTCCAATGCTTGTCCTCCACTCTCTGCTTTTGATGCCAATACCCTGAGTGGCATGAGTTTTTGCACTTAGTAAGCCACTTGGTGATGGCCCTCCATTTCTGCAACCTTGCACTACTTACCCATCCTAGTAACACTAACATTATTTCTTCATTTAAAGTGGGTGCACTTGAATTAGCAGACCCTGATTGTCCTCTTTTTCTTTTGACTGCCCTCCTATCTAAAACCTACCCTTATTTCTTCCAAGGCCCTAGATTAAACAGTTGGGCACCTTTATCTCTCTACCTAGCTAGTCATCTGCCAAGCTTGAGCTATTTGGTCAGGGAACATTCTCTATTCTGCAGCAAGCAATTTAACCATGGCATGGTCCAATTTAGATTGTTGGGCCACCCATTAAGTGTGATTAGCAGCAGTATTTGCAGAGCATGATACTGCCCAAAAGATATTAGTGGAATTTTGACTGGCCACTTTCCTGGTCTTTAGTTTGGGGTTCATTTTCACTTTTCTCTTGACCACTTGATTTTCTTTCCTTTTGATTATTATTTTAAGGCATACCCTCTTTTCATTTTTTAATTTTTATAGCATGTACAAAAAATATGGAAACTTTGCAGCCTGCAATGATGAACATATTTAGCCCTTCTACTGTCAATCATGAAAGATGAAACCTATTGGTATAGGAACCTAACAGTGGCTCCACTTGGGGATGGATTTTCCTGGTGGAAAGCCAAGAACAGCAGGTCAGATGACCTTATTTTCTTCCTCTCACTGTAGTGAATTTTCTCTAGTATTGCCACCTTTGATCTGCAGCTAGTGAGATGGTATGTAGTATTTCGTGACTTATTTTTAGAGCAAGGATTAACATTTCATGACTTGCTCACATGTATCACTGACTGTCATTGGTTCTCTGCTTTGAAGACCTTGCTCATTTCTGTTTATTGAGATTTTTTCAAGCATCTATGTCATTTTGATATGGTTTTGCTGATCATTCTTCAAAATCTGTTGTAGTTGCTCTTCTATATATTTGCTGTAAAACGCAAAAATGCTTGAAAATATAGACATTTATGTACAATATGGGGCTATCCTATGCTCATGTATCATAGTAATGCTTGAGCATTCTCCCATTCACTGGGCCTTCATCATTGTTTGACTCATCTAGACTCTTGAGAAAGAAGGTGTTGCTACCTTGGATAGCTTGAATTACAACTGGCCCTTTCCATAGAAAATCAAACTTGCCATGCTTTCCTTTGTCTTCCCTCCTAGAATCCCATTTCAATACTTTCTTGCCTATGAAAAAGTCCTTAGCCTTTGTTCTTTTGTCAAACACCTTTTTAAGCTTTTCCTGTAGACCCTGGGTTCTATGATACACTTCTTCCCTTGTTTGTTGTAAGTGAATTGTTTGATTGATCCTCCTCTGGATATCATTGGGTTCAGCCTGTATTTCCTGCAGCAATTTGATCACAGGGATCCCAAGGGATGATGGGAACACAGCTTCCAGGCCATATACCAACTCATATGGGCTAGTGCCAATAGATCTT
>APFE030699526.1:200673-248535 GCA_000404065.3 Pinus taeda | reverse complement strand
GTGGACTGTTTCCCTCTTTGAGGGTTTTAACCACGTCAAAATACTGGTGTATTGATTTGTGATCTGTTTGTGAGCGGTGTCCTTTTGGTGTTCTGCCTGAGGAACTTATCCTGTAAATTCCTACAATAATCTATTGCATAGATACCTTGCATAGGTTATTGGGTTTAAAATAGTATTATAATTTAATTTGATTAACAGGTATTTTTAATTTTTGAAAATTTAATCGTTATTTTATATCTCTATTGATTTAACAACTTAAATTCTAAGTGTGCAAAAAATCATTCGCATTCGGAAATTGAACATTTGGGGAAGTCCTCAGTTGGACTAGCCGACATCTGAGAAATAAGATTTGGAGAGCTTTCCTGATTAAAATCCTAAGATTATCTAATGAATTTTTTCTTGTAGAGATTTTTTGAGCTAGTACCTAAATTAAAAATTTCATTTATCTTTAATAAATTGTGCTAAATAGTTAGATCTAGCTAGAAAGAACATAGATATACAGATATGGGAGCGGAGTCCAACTCATACTCCGCAGATCTGATAGATCTGTAATTTATTTGTATAGATCCGAAATTGTATAATAGTATTTCGAATTTCTAATATTTGGGTTTTGGGTTTCAATTTATTTTTGTATATATGTGGGATCTGGGGTTTTATTTTTTCTTTGTGCAAGCACAGATTTGAAGATTGTCAATGAAATTTTGGGGTTTTTTGAAGTAAATCTAGGCCCTGGAAAGAAAGATTTAGCCTCAAACTTTTGTGTGCAGAGATTAAACGACGAAATCATTCATTTGAAGATTAAGATCTGAGGTTTTCAGAGTGAATTCCAAGAGCAATTTAAAGCGAAAATACATCGGTTTGGAAATTGATTTTTGTGCAAAGTTTCTAATTTTTTTTTTTTGGGGTGGGGGCAACCACTTGCTTCCTTGGCTTCTTTCCCTACAACCTCCATTCCTCACTGCGGGCATCCATTCCCTCTTTCCGCAGGCCCTAACCTTCCTATCCGCTTCCTTGAGCCTCCTCTTTGTTGCGTAACCCTTCCACCTCCCTTGCTTGCTTTCCCAAAACCCTCGCTCAACCTTTTTCCCTCACTGCCTAGCCTCCCTAACCCTCCTTCCATCTTGTGTTAGCTCCTCCTCTTAACTCCCTCACCCAACAACCCTGTGCATTCTGCATTAGCTCCTCCTTTTAACTCCCTTACCCAATAGCCTTGTCCATCCTCCATCTGTCTGCCTAAACCCTCCTCCCTACTGCCTACAGTCACCTTATTTCTCCTTTTCTGCAGCTCCTCAAGACTCCCCCTTCTCTTCCTAATCTGCGGCTCCCTTGCACTTCGAAACCCTCTGCTCCCTCGACCCTAGCTCATCCCTGCTTGAACCTACCTCCTAGATTGTCCCCCTCATCCTGTTCCCTCACTCTCCTAAACACTAGCTTAATCGACCCCTAATGCAACAAATTTCGATATAATTTTTTAAAGTGGCCTTTGGCCCTTTAAAAAAACTAAATTTTCATTTTTCCCTAACATTTATCACATTTAAATAATTTTAATTCATTGGCCCTTTGAAAAACTATGTTTTTTCGTAAACATTATCACATTAAGCTCCATTTTTTTTAAATGTGACACAACTTTTAAAGATAAAAATTTTGAGTTTTTTTTTTGTGATAGAGGTTTTGGGCCTTTAGTCCTTAAATTTTTTGTGGGGAAGAAACTTAAGATTCTTATAGTCAAGGCAACATAATTTCTAAAATTTCTCTGAGTTTGACTATAGGAGAAAATATATTTTTTTGGGTTTGAGACATTAGAAAAATCAATAAATTCCATAATTATTTGAAGAGGTGTTTGTTCATTAAATTGCCATTAATTAGCGTCTAAATTTCATTGTTATCCTGAATATTAAATCATTGAAATTTAAGTGCTTAGACTTTCATTATGTGCATGCTTCAACTAAGTTTTGTGATCACTGATCTTTGGTTTTCAATTTTAATACTTGATATCTATTGAGATCGATCACTGTCTAAAAGGGAAATTAACTAGTTTGCATCTATTTACTTGAATTATTGAATATTTCTTGAATAATTAGGTTTGAGAATCTTTCAAGTAATTGTGTTCAACATTTTTATTGAGTACTCTATCGTGCCCTTGTGGAAAATTGTATATTTTTCAGTTCTTGAAATTGAATATTTTGAGCTTCTGCATAATTGGGATTTTTCATTGAATTTTCACTTAAGTACTTAGCATTCAACTCATAATAAATTGCAAATTTAAGTGCTCCTAAGCTTCAAATCTCACTTCATTAATCATCTTCTAATTCCTCCTTGCATTCTGCATTATAAGTTAGTCTTGCATTTAATAACCGGCCTCCAGGCATAAGCTTAGTTGTAAGAAAGATAGGAACACCTTTGTGTCTTTTCTTGATAAGTCTAGTCTTTTTAGTGTCTAAAACGGTGACCTTGCAATCATTAAAGCCACAACCTCTGCAGTGCTGGAGGCACCGGGTACGTTAGATTTCAAGGAGAGGGATCGTTAATCACACCCTCGTGTGCTTCACCTTGACTTCTCTCTGCTATTCGTTATAAAGTTTAGACTCAATACAGACAAAAATCAAAGGACATACTTAGAATAGACATTTAAATAAAATTAACCAAGATTCCTGCATTTCACTTAAGTCATAGGAATTGCATTTCATATATAGTTAATTATTAAACCAACAATGGTCCATCCAGTACTTGGTCCTAAATTTACTAAACAAGAGAGTTGACTCCATAAGGCACAGATTTCAAACATCTAAATATAATCAAATATTTAAAGTCTTGCTAGATCTAAAACAAGTACTTGGCCGCCAATTGTGTCCTTCTTCCATCCATTTCTGTAGGGTCTACCCTTCTTAGTATGTTGTTGGGAGACAACTTAACGAAGAGATTAGGGATCAGGGTGACAGCCCCTGATATGAGCCATTGTTGTGGTGCCTAGACATTATGTGCGACAACAAGCTCAAAATTCTGCAAAAACAAGTATTCATTCCCAAAAAAATTTCAAAAATGGTTGAAGGTCAAATTACGACTAGAAGAGGGCTAGAGGCTAAGGAATAGGTTCAAGAAGGATAGCGACTATGGAAGAGAAGCTAAAGAAAGTTGAAAAGGGGTCAAAAGAGGCCAAGGGAAAGCGAAGGGCAAAGGAGAAGGGAAAAGCCCTAAGTGCTTGACGCTGGGGCTTAGAGGGCAATTTAGGGTCCTAAAGTGCCACCGCTAGCCCAAAGGGCAGTTATTTGGGGCAGAATGTTGATTTGGGATGGCATCGGATGTGATCTAGGCCTCAAATTTTGCAGGGAGGCTTGGGCAGTGCATTCCAAAGAACCCAGAAACCGTTTTGGGAAATTCCACCTAGAGACGATTATATCAAAATAATTAATATTTTTAATGGGACCCTAAATATAAACTTAGGAAATTAAAAATATTAATGGTTATTAATCTAATTGTGGATGTAACTTCTAGAAGGCGAGGATCAAACTAAAATGATCTTAGCCATTGCTTAGCTTTTTGGGCTGTTGAATGTCAACGAAAAGATTATTTAAGGAGCTTGAGGGTCATTTGGAAAACAAACTGAGAGATCAAGAGATCAAATTTATGAAGTGAGAATTTCTCAGGAAGAAGTTCTAATCGAGGAGATTTCTTGCAGTTGAGAGGCAGGGATAGCATCCAGAGAGAGAGAGAGATTTTCTCAGCCGGAGAATCATCAGCAGACAGAGGCAAAGAGTGATCCAGTAGACCAGACGCAGAGACTGATGTGGAACCACGAAGGACCACGCAAAGGCAATGCAAAGGGTGAGAGAGAGTCCGAGATTTTGCTGGGGAGAGTCAATTTCAAAAGCTAGGAGTCAGGGTGTGAGATCGGGAGGTTGAGAGCAGAGACACCGGGTAGTAAATTAATCAGCAAATTGGGTGACGTTGTGCCTAGAGAGGTTAACGCAGGGACTGCGTGAAGACTATGCAGAGGTATCGTAGGGCCTGCTAGAGGCACTTTATTTAGTATCCAGATCAGCCGGGATTTTCTCAGTGATTGTGTGAGGTAATCTCACAAATCTTTCTGCCAGTATTTCTCTCTGTAATTAAATAACCCAAAAGGTATTCAAAGATGTATTCAAAATTTGCTACTGCTTAATAATAATAAACCCTCAGATTTGCCGCATTGGTTTTCGTGCATTGGGTTTTTCCAGGGACATTTGTCCAAAAATAACAGTCTCTATTGTGTTCTATTTTCTTTCTTGCTCAGTATCTTGTTTCCGCATAATATTTAATTAAGTGAAGGTTGTAATGTATGTATTATGATATTTTCCATAGGAAACTGCAAGTAATTTGTTTAAAGGAATTTAACAAATAGGAGTAATATCATCAGTTGCTGCAGTAGGGGTTCCTGTTGTGGAATTTTCACACAGACTTAAATGTGACCAGTGCATTGGTTAGCCCAAAGGGCATCACCAAAAACTCGAAATGCCCATAGTGGTAGTGAAAAGTTGTCTTGGGATGTCCTGTTTACGCACCCTGATTTGGTGGTACCCTGAACGCAGGTCTATCTTAGAGAAGCATTTAGCTACTCGCAGCTCATCCATCAACTCGTCAATCCGGGGGATGGGCTAACAGCTCTTCATAGTCTTCTTATTGAGGTCCTGGTAATCAATGCACATCCTTAGCGTGCCATCTTTCTTCTTCACTAGGACAACTGATGAAGCAAAAGGACTAGAATTGGGCCTGATATGCCCCAATGCCAACAACTCTTCAATAGCCCTCTCGATCTCATCCCGGTAAGCCTTGGGATGTCTGTAGGGGGTGGTAATGATCGCCTGCACCCCCAGCTCTAGCTCAATGGTATGCTCAAATCCCTTATCAGGTGGTTGTCCTGGTGGGATGCGTTACAGATCCGTTTGGGCACATCAATCCCATCATCCAAATCAGTGTTTTAGGGCTCATCAAACCCTAATTTCAGTTGCTATATACCCTAAACAAGTCACCCCTTTGAATGCCTCCTTCTCAGGCAGTTTCATGACTTGAAGACATCCAGAAATGGCCTCTAGAGGGACCAACGCAAGTAGGCCCATGTAAGGGTGTGCTGTAGAGAAATTAAGTCCATGCCAAGGTGCTCTTCAGAGCACTTAGGCTTCCTTTCACTTGCGTTGGGTGAGTTTGAGCAAAATTCACATAGGGTTTGTGGAATATTCTTATCTTTTGCAGTCATCTAGAAGGTTCCCTCACTTATCAACTCCTATGAGCTCGAAAATGGATGAAGAATGAGTCAAGATGCATCCTATCCTCTCATCCCTTCCTCCATGGAACTAATTCTAAGGATGGAAAGCCATTCAATGCCACCATTTATGACAAACCTCCTATCTCCCTATAAATTGACCACTCATCTAAGTGATCAGGGGGCTGGATTATGTTGAATTGTAAGGAGATAATGTTGCTGTGAGATTTGGCTTTGAAGCAAATATTGTAATGCTACAAGTTTGTCATGCTTTTGATGTGATGTGGATGGGATCCAAGCTAGAGGAATGACTTTGAATCTGATACAATGATTGTAATTCCTTCTTCTATTTAATAAAGTGTTTGAAGTTAGTGTTGTGAAAATCATGATTAAATCGCGATTTAATGAAAAAATCGTGGTGGGTCGGGGCAACACAATTTTATAAGCTTTTTTTTGGTTTTTCAATTGCTCATTTGGTTTTTCAATTGCTCATTTGAAAGAAACAAATAATTTGTGAGTGGGGCAGCTTAATGATCAAGTCTAGGCCCTAGTATGGATATGCTATTCATGGTAATGTTAAATTCTTCAAGTAAAAGTGACATTCTCCTTAATCTTCATTTTCATCCTTTTACTTAAATTTTTAATATTACCATGAAATGACTCAGGATGTTTGAGAGTGGTTCCAGCCTCATTGGATTTCATATGGAGAAAGCAGAATTTTAGATTTCATTTAAAATCCACCAGACTTATCAGTTTTTCAGGATTTCAGGATTGGGAGATTGTAATGTTTCCAGGTGACACCACCTGCCCGGGCTACCCCTGCCACCAGTAGAGGACGTAGTTTACCTCCTATAGCTCCTACTTCTAGTTCTTCAGCTTCTAGAGCACATCAGACTCCACTGCCATCTCCACCAGCACAGGCACCAACATCTACATCTAGAGGGAAAGGGAAATCTGTGGCATTTTCTCGCAAGAGGGGCAGAGGAAATCAATAGGATTAGACTTTCATTTTATTGTATATCACATTATGACATGATGAGATACATTATCATATTTTTTGTTGATATTTTGAGGCTGAGTTGGGACTCAGGAGTCAGGACTTACTATTCAGGACATGATTCAATGTTATGTGTAATTTTAGCGCTAGAAATGATATTAAACATCTTATATATTAGTTTTTTTATCATATTTATGTGTCAATGTATTTATTTTATGTTGTAGATGGTTTAGATATTAAAAAATTTGAAAAAAAATGAATATTTTTGTACGAAACGATTTTTTCCCGATATTTTCCGATTTTTTCCCGATTTTTCCAATTTTTTCCGATTTGTTCTCCACGCCGATTTAATCCCAATCGCAATTTTCACAACATTGGTTTGAACCCTTTCCCTGTATTGTTTTATAATGCTTACATGTGTGAAATGTATCTGATTCCATTCACTTATATTCAATAGATCTTTTGCTTTGATCGATTCTTTGTTTTCTATTGTGTTTACAGGTACTTCTCAAGCGTATTAAGTATGGGAAGGAGTGACAGGATTGATACAAAGAAGGCGAGAGGAAAGCGGAACTACAAGTAGGTCTTCTCATCTTATCTATTGCTTATAGGGAAAGACTAAAATACTTTAAATTGTTGTTCTAGATATGGCTACTTAGCTAGGGAATTAGTATTTATCCATAGATACCAAACTCTCCAAAACAAATTGGCGACTCTGCTGGGGAAGATCATCTTTCCTAGTAGCTTATCCACCTCTTAGTACATCCTTGTAGACCCTACTTGTGTTCATTGATTGTATTTCAACGCTTTTGCATTGAAAATTTGGTCAAAACTTTGTCAAATTGCCTTTTGAAATGACTCGTTGTCACCAGTGCAGGCTTGTGAGGGACACAGTGCACTGCAAGCACCCTTGGCTTAGGGACAGTGCTCTGAAACACACTCTCCCATTTAGGGCTACGTTGATCCTCCTAGGGTCAGTTACCCACCTTTGGAATGTGTCTTTGCCAACTTTTCTCTACTTGTTTGCTTGTTGAATGATCAATGAATGTCATGTCTCAGAGAACAAGTTTCTATCTCCTTGTCTAGCCCTACTTTGATTTGATTGATTAATGTTTCTTAAATGTTTTCTTTGTCATTATCGGTTTATAGTCAAAGTTAGAATATAGTTGATTAATCTTTGTTCGAAAAAAAGTGTCATAAAGTCTTCTTTTCCTTCGAAACAGAATTGTCGTAAAAGTCTTCGTTCTTGTTAAAGATTGATTGATTGTATGTGCATATTTCCTTTTGTTCATATTCACATTAAGGAAATCGAAAAGAAATACATGCATGTTGCATTGAAAATGTTTGTGTGCGCTCATAGGAATAGTGTAGGGAAATTGCATTAGATTGTGCTCTTTGCTCTTTAATAGAAAGAAATCTGATTGCTCTATCCCTAGTAGCTAGGATTTCATTGTTAAATTGAATGGAAAGAATGCTTATCATGATAGTTGCATTCCTAGGAATTTCAGAATACATCACGTGGTGAACTTGAAAGGAAAATTCCTGAGCAAGATCAACTTAAAATTAACATCAATTTACCTAATGGAGCATTGTCATTAACGAAAAACATTTAGTGGTTCTAGGCTAGAGACGTGTTCCAACGTCGTAAAACAAAGCAGTTGTTGCTAACTTGTCTACAATACATCCCGGGTGCGATAGCTCATTCCACATACGTGAGTATATCATATCTCATCCACGTACCTTCAGATATATAGGGCGGTGTTACAGTACGTAAAATATATGGGAATGCTCTCACTGTGCAGTTTTGCATTAGATAGCGCTTATACAGACTGGGCCTCCACATACCTTTGGGTATATATGGGAAGACAACACTAGGTTGCTATCCATCCATAAGTAACCAAGTCGGCCGCCTTGTACACTGTAATACACTGAACACAGCATTCGGGGAGATTGTCTGCCCATACTTCTCGGTTTGCCGAGAGGTATTCTACAGTTCACAGTTGCTTGGTAAACCTTTTGCCTAGATTATCCCTTTTTTGTTTTTTTTATGTTACTTTGATTAAAATAAAATTAATTGACCGCGGATAACATCCTCCACGCTCACTCCTTAGTTGATCTTAGGTTGAAACATATAGCGACAAATCCAGAGTCCACCAATCAATGAATTCCTTTTGATGGGAATCCTAGTCCTTTCCCTGCTTTCAGAAATATTGGTGCTCCTTATATGGCTAGATTGTCCCTTCCGGGATTTACCATTGGCTTGCCAGTATGGTTGTTTTAAACATCCTTGGTTCAAAAATGTCGTGATTTCTCCACAATCGAGTACTCCTCCAACTGGAAAAAATCAACCTCTAGTTGATCCTAAAGTTGACCATTTGCCTTCTTCCTTGGTTGTTTCTTCCTCCCATTCTTTATCTTCCCCTAGTGAAAGTAATGGTATTAGTAACCAGGTGGCTAAGGAGAAGAAGAAGAAGAAGCAAATTCAGCAGAGGGGCAACCAATCAACCATTGCTTTGAATGCAACTTCTGATGAGAAACCGTCCGATAAGCCTCACAAAGTTCGATATCCATGCAAACTTTGTACAGGAGACCATCTTCTTCGAAATTGTCCTAGAATTCCTCAGATCTTAGAAGAATGGTCTTCTCATTCACATCATCCTATGTCATCAACTTCTGGAGATCATGTTGGTGACACACCATCAGCTAGTGGTAGTAAAGTTCATGGAAATAGTGATAAAGTTAAGTTTCCCTGTAGGTTATGTGAAGGGAATCACCCCATTCACCTTTGTCCCTATCTGGATAAGCCAAAAAAGTGTTGGATAACCATCCTACTTCTCCGTAGAGACCTCCATCTGGTTACAGGAGACTCTCCCTTAATCCTTCACTGGTTGATGAATTGACTGACCAAAATCAACCGTTGGTCAAACCCACTCTCTCTAAAAGTGAATCCTATGAGTCTATACCCAACCCAAATCAACAGGTCGAGGAAACAGTTGACCCAATTTCACCTTCAGTTAATCGTACCTTTTCCAAAGAGAGTGAATATGATACCACTCAGGTTCTTTTTGTTTCTTCAGATTCTAATGCGCTTGGGGGAAGTCCTCCTGTTCCATCAAGACAGGAGGAAAATCCTCCCACTCTCGTAACTCAAGGGTTTAATGGTCTCGTTTTTACGGTACCCCCTCCAAGTAGTCTGGTCATTTCCTTTGGTTGGAATCGACTGGCAGGATTCCGTCTTCCTTCTTATGTGCCTTTCCAGATCATAGTACAGGTTTGTAATATGATTGTATCTGGCATTATTATAGATGAAGGTGCATCTGTGAGTATCCTTTCCTCTACTGCTCAACAAGCGCTCGGTTCACTGCCACTTGTGCCTGTTACCCAGAATCTGTTGGCTTTTAACAGAGGAACTAGTCAACCATTAGGGATCCTTCCTCAGTTGCCTATTACTTTGGGAGGAAAAATCGTTTATCTAAATGTGATGGTAGTCACAGGCCCTTTAGATTACAATTTAATTCTTGGGTGCGACTATGTTTATGACACGAGCAATTGTTTCAACACTCTTTCGAGTGATGTGTTTCCTGCATGAAGGCGGAATTGTCACCGTCGACCAGCTTTCATTTCCCGGTCCAAATATGGCTTCCAGTCAACCATCTTCCCTAAATGGTCCTTTTGTATCAATGGTATTTTCCCCGCCACGAGTAAATTATGTGGCAACCTGTTCCATGCGTACATCAACTGACGATCAATTCCGTGATGTTGTACATTATGTACTGAGGGCATTGGAACTAGATCTCGCTTTCCTTGATATGAATCCCTTCCAGAGCATTGTTCTCCCATCAGATGAGAACCTCTTAGAAGTCATGACCTCGTATGGGTCGTGATCAAGGAATATGAGGATAGTTCCTTGTCTTGTGTCAATCTCGTTAAAAAATGAAACAAGGAATATGAGGATAGTTCCTTGTCTTGTGTCAACCTCGTTAAAAAATGAAACCAATAATATGAGGATAGTTTCTTGTCTTGTGTCAAGTTCATTAAAAAATGAAACTAAGAATATGAGGATAGTTCCTTGTCTTGTGTCAACCCCGTTAAAAATGAAACCAAGGATATGAGCATAGTTCGTTGTCTTGTGTCAAGCTCGTTAAAAAATGAAACAAGGAACATGAGGATAGTTCTATTACTGTGTCAACCTCATTAAAAAAATGAAACAGTTCCCATGAGGATAGTTCCTTATCTTGTGTCAACCTCGTTAAAAAATTAAACAATGAGTATGAGCATAGTTCCTTGTCTTGTGTCAAGCTCGTTAAGAAATGAAACAAGGAATCTAAGCAGAGTTCCTTGTTTTGTGTCAAGCTCATTAAAAAATGAAACAAGGTCCCCTGGAGTAAAGTTCCAAGTCGAGTCTTTGATTAGATCTCGTAAAATCCCAGTCGAATCTTTCACTTGATCTCGTAAACAAACCTTCATTCCATCCACCTAATGCCCAAGAGTAGTCTACTTAGGTGAATGTAACGAAGCTTGGGGGGCATGCACCTAGTGGTAAAGTTAAGTTTCCCTGTAGGTTATGTGAAGGGAATCACCCCATTCACCTTTGTCTCTATCTGGACGAAGCCAAAAAGGTGTTGGATAACTGTCTTTCTTCACCGCAACGACTTTCATCTGGTTACAGAAGACTCTCCCTTTTATTATGCTGGGAGCATGTAAACCAATCTCAAGCATAGTTCTTCATTTTGAGCTTGTCTAAAAATGAAACTCAATCCAAGCATAGTTTTTCGTTTCAAGCTTGTGTAAACATGAAACTGAATCCAAGCATAATTTCCCATGGTTCAAGCTTGTGTAAAAATGAACCCATCTCCATTTTAACCCTCGTGATTGCCATTCTATCAGCCTCTTTCATCAGATGAGCCTTGGTTGTTTTCATCCTATCGCCACCATCCCTTTCGTTGATCATACACTTTCACTTGATTGTTTTACCCTTTTTGAGGAACAGTTGCAATTAGTGGTCTTATTAGCCAACGTCTTCACATAAATCAACATGTTTTGAGAAGTTCCAACATCACCGGAACTAGTTGCTATCCTAGACACCACTCATTCCTCAAAGTGGAGTCCTCTTTAAGCTCTTTTCAGACTCTCGAAATATGAAAAGATTGTCGAGCACTTGTCCTTTTCAACTCATTAACGGATTGGAAACGACATCTACTCAGCATAAGTTTAACTCTTTTCTGGACTGAGATAGATTATTTATGAAAAAGGAATACGTTGACCGAACATGATCAATAGGTTCTCTCTTGTATTGTTTTACGCTTTTTTAGGCTTGAAAGACAAATCTACGAAAAAGAACTTGTGGAGTTTTCCTTTTGTCCCTTTTCAAACTCTCTAAACATGAAAAGGACCGAGTTATCTTTGTCGTTAAACTCGTTAAAATATCAAATAGCGACAAACTTGTCCATCTAGACAAGACCAAGTTTCACCTTCGCTAGACTCGTTAAAACATCACATAGCGATGGATTCACCCAAAGGGTGGAATTATACAACATGCATATGTTATCCTCCTCAAGCTTGATAAAAATAAAGAGGTACTAGTGAGCAATGACTGGGTAAAATGGGAAGAATGGGAAAACCACTTTATGGTAGCAGGTCGCTCTTGAACATGACACTTTCACTCTATCACTGTGACTATTTGGGTTGGGTTATTAGCTTGATGGTTATCACACCGTTGGTCTATCATACCATCCATCACTTTGTTTTGGGTCAATGCTACCAATTCATTTCAGTGTCGCCGACATGTTCAAGAGAAATCATTGAGTGAAAATTCATCCTTTGCAATACCATAAACCCTCATTTTCATGACCACCATTCTTGAACCTTGTGTCGTCAATCAAATTCTATCTCTAAAATCACTACTCGTTTCGTGTTGTTGATGTGGGATACATCAAGGCCCTCTTGCGACGAGTCGCTTCTTGTCGACATCAACACATTATCCAAGAAGTTGACTTGGAAACACCCTTCCAGTACCTTAAAGCTTGCAGGCATCAATAGCAGGTTTCTCGCTTCTGGCGATAGGTTGACATCAATGGCCTTCGACCAAAAGACTTTGTATGGTGTTCGACATCAAACCATCCATTTACACCATGCAAAATGTACTGTAGTACCTTGAGGATCATTATCATTATCAGTGATTTCTCTCGCATCTGTTAACAACTTACATCATTGGTAATTAGATGGTGTCTTCCCATGTTCAACTTCAGATCACATATTCACATGGTTAGACTCGTACTTGAGCGAACGATTAAATGAGATAGAAGACCCCGGATCTAGTTTCATCCATCCGCACTGCGATTTCAGGAGTACTAAATCATACGTACAATGGCTTTACATTGATAGTCATTCCAATCCTGGGTTTATATCTGTAAACAACTATTTATGTACATGTAATGAAAGTTTATAAGCTGAGCATGGGTATGTCTTCCCTCAGCAATTCATGTGAAAATAAAAAAACATGATATATGTATTGTAATTGATGCAGGTAACCTTCCACTTCGATACCTCCTCATCACATCGTAAAGCATTTCATTAGACATTGGCATTTTTCCGACTTCATGCTTTAGGGGGCAAGTGTTATAGATCCATTTGGGCACATCAATTCCATCATCTAGATTAGTGTTTTAGGGCTCATCAAACCCTAATTTCAGTTGCTACATGCTCTAAACAAGTCACCTCTTTGAATGCGTCCTTCCCAAACAGTTTCATGACTTGAAGACATCCAGAAATGGCCTCTAGAGGGACCAACGCAGGTAGGCCCATGTAAGGATGCGCTACAGAGCAGTTAAGTCCATGCCAGGGTGCTTTGTAAAGCACTTAGGCTTCCTTTCACTTGCGCTAGGCGAGTTTGAGCGAACTTCACATAGGGTTGGGGAATATTCTTATCTTTTGGAGTCATTTAGAAGGTTCCCTCACTTATCAACTCCTATGAGCTCAAAAATGGATGAGGAATGAGTTAAAATGCATCCTATCCTCTCATCCCTTCCTCCATGGAACTAATTCTAAGTATGGAAGGCCATTCAATGCCACCATTTATGATAAAACCTCCTCCATCTCCCTATAAATTGATCACTCATCTAAGTGATCAGAGGGCTGGATTATGTTGAATTGTAAGGAAATAATGTTGTTGTGAGATTTGGCTTTCAAGCAAGTATTGTAATCTATAAGTTTGTCATGGTTTTGACGTGATGTGGATGGGATCCAAGCTAGAGGAATGACTTTGAATCAAACACAATGGTTGTAAATTCCTTCTATTTAATAAAGTGTTTGAACCTTTTTCCCATATGTTTTTATTGTTTTAGAATGCTTATATGTGTGAAATGTATCTGAATCCAGTCACTTATATTCAATAGATCTTTTGCTTTGATCGATTCTTTGTTTTCTGTTGTGTTTACAGGTACTTCTCAAGCGTATTAAGTATGGGAAGGAGCGATAGGATCGATACAAAGGAGGCGAGAGGAAAGCGGAACTACAAGTAGGTCTTCTCATCTTCTCATCTTATCTATTGCTTATACGGAAAGACTAAAATACTTTAAACTATTGTTCTAGATATGGCTACTTATCTAGGGAATTAGTATTTATCTGTAGATACCAAATTCTCCAAAACAAGATGTCCCCAAATACTACTAGGTACCTATCTAAGATAGCTTGAATATCTGAGTGAGGTGGCTTGGGCTGACCCTCAACGTCCGAAATCCTCAACTCCAAGGCCCACTCAAAATCCCCATGTAATATCCCTTTTCCGGGATATCCCTCAAACCCAAGCAAACTCCAACCCAATACATACAAGTGATATAGTAACCGAGAAGCTCAAAGAGATAAGAACAACAGTGGTGCAACATGTAAACATGGAATATAAGCAAATACTCAAGAAATGCAAAGAGAAATGTTAAGCCATTTTATTATACTGAGTAATGGAAAGAATACAGGGGGTGATTACAAAGACAGTACCTCGACTTGCATAAGGCAAGTGAAGAAATACACCTAGAATAGTAAAGGAATGGCCTCTCTCCGAACTGCGTCCAAGCTGTTGGAGAACTGTTGTGTTGCTGTTACTACATGGAATCAAGTGAGAATTTGGGGTTGTTCCCCTCCACAGAAAATGTTGAAACTCTGGAATTAGCCTCTGCTCAATAATCCCAGAAAAACCCAGAAAGTTTTTTCTGAAATAGCCGACCCTCGAAAATCACCCCCTTGAGGATCTACACAATCCCTCAAGGCTCTGCGCTGCCACTGAATAAAACCCTCCAAAACTCTGCCCGAAACTCTGCCAAAAATCCTCCAGTATGCAAGGGTTGATCCCTTGCTCAATCTCCCAGCTCAAATCCTCCGCAAAAACCCCAATCTGGAACTCCCACCAAAAGAACTGTGTCCCTCTCTCAAGAATGTGCAGTTATCAAAAGTGCTCAGTTCCTCCTCACTCCAAAGATCAATCCTCTTGCAAAAGACTGTTGAAAACTACCTTGCCCAAGCAGGCACTCGAAGTCCCCCCGGGGCTAAGGGTGAGATCACCAAACAGAGACACTCGATGCACTAAACAGTTCTGTAGACAGGCTAAACAGCCAGCGTGCTCTAAGTAGAAGTGACTAGCTCAAATGCACATAATTGAATGAAAAAATGAGCAGGCTCCTCTCCCCTTTATAGCATTGGCCTCTCTCGACCCTAAGGCCCACCTCCTCCAACGTAGCCCCTTCTCTTGCCATGTGCTCCTCTCCATCTACACAGTCCCTCCAAGTGTCTGCGTGGGCCCCTCCTCTACATGTTCCTTTGGCCCCCCTTGGCTCCCATTTAAGTTACAACATTGTGCTACTAGGGAGTGACTTTATTCTAAAAGTGAGTTATGTCCCCCCTTTCCTCACGTTTTTATTTATAAATAACTATAGAAGGCAAAATAGAGCAAAATCAAATATTCCAATTAGCCATGGCTAATTGGGAATATTACACCCCATGTCTCAAATCAGCCTCCATCTGATGCGCTGATACAGTCTGTGGTGGCTACAAATGCATGCCCCTCAAAACAACAAACTTTACATTTGGCCCCACGAACTCCATCTCTAGCTTCCGCCAATCAGTAGTCACTCGCTCTAAAGAGTAGAGCCAGTGAACACCCATCACAACATTGGTGTCAGGTACATCCACCACGAAGAAATGATCCATCACTGAGTAGTTCCCCATGGTCATTGTCAAAGCGGGGACATATCGAGTACACTGCATTGTCCTATCTCCTAGCACAAGCACTGAAAGCCCTCAAACTCCTCCATAGTCATACCCTGCCTCTGAACCATCTGTGCTTCAATGAAATTGTGGGTGGCCCCACTATCTACCAACATCGAGACACGTTGTCCCTGCAATGTGCCTCTGATCCTCAAGGTCAAAAACTTGAGAACCCCACGCAGCGAAGCTAAGACTCCTCCAGGTAGTGCGAAACGTGCTCCCTCAAGTGGTGGTGGTGGAGGTGGTCCCCTCTTTGCATGTGCCTCACAGTCACCCCCACCTATCTCCAACTCCACGTCATCCTCCTAGTCAGTTAAAGAAGACCTCAATGTAATGGACCTTGCCAGTTGTGCATCTATGGCCTGGTGCCTAAGGCTCCTGATAGGTGAAGCATAACTTCCTCCTCCAAAGGTCTCTCCTGGTCTCCTCATCCAACTGTCCATGACCCTGGTTGGCTCTCGGTGGTGGTGGAGCCCTGGTGTCACGACCCCTCTACTGGAATACAAGCCTAATGGGCCCTTACGCTCTAGTCTTGGGTAGAGCATCCTGCAAGTCCCGGGCTCAACCAACTGCCTCCTAGAAGGTGGTGGGTCAGTTGGACCTCACCAAGCATCTCAATGGCTCTCCTAGCCCCTCCAAAAACATGAAGACCCTCCTAGCCTCCGATAAATCTGGTAACATCACTGACATCCTCAGAAACTCCGAGATAGAGGCCTCAACACTCCCAGTCTGCTTAAGTTGTGTCAGCGCCCCAAAGTGTTCCTCCGGGCCTTCCTCTCAAAACGTTCCAGTGCCCTCCAAGTGAAATCCTCATAGGTCATAACTCCCACATGTCCCATCGTGGTCAACCCATGGAACCACCAATCACGGGCTTCCCCCTCTATGTGCAGTGTGGCAATTTTGATTGCCTCCCAATCTGTCATCTGTTTGAGCTGGAAATAGACATCCAACTTCTCAGCCCATGCCCTCACTGAGCTCTTAGGCGATCCATCGAAAGTTGGGAGGAATAACCTCCCCATCGTGCGCTATAAATCGGTGCCATGTGAGTAGCCTCCACTCTGTCCCCTGCTCCTATTATTGCCCTTAAGCTGACAGAAGTCCTTGAAGGTGATGGCCTCTCTGAAATCCGGCCCATAGGACTGATACTCCACAAAATAGTCCCCCATGGGCATCTCCTCCTACCCTTGCAACCCTCTAGCACCTGATGCTAGAAATGTGGGGATGGTTGACCTGCTTGGTGTGCTAGAAATAAGAGATATGTTGGGTGGATTTGCTGCATGGTGGTTCGAAGTACCTGAGCCTTCACCCAGATGAGTTTCTCCCTAAATCCCCTTGCCCTTGTTGTTGCTGCAGTTTTTGTTACCTCAGTTCATCAATACCCCTTGACAAATAGTCGATGGCCTTCAAAATATGTTAAGAGAACTCCTCTTCTTTACTCATCTTATCTCCCTCATTATCCCTCATGATTGGCCTCTCAACCTCCAATTCAATTGTTATTGGATCAGGAGTAATTTGTAGCTGCCTTTCTCTGCTTCTATACCTTTGCCTTCTGTAAGTGACGTTCTGCTTATCCTCTGGTGTCATAGACTAATAGCTGCTCCCACAGGCTGAGCTAAGACTATGAGCTTTGATACCATTGCAATATTCCTACTTGGGAAATACAATGATAAACAAAGCGAATAACAACAAGCACACATAGAATTCAAGCATATAAGTAAACATCCAGAATTCTGTCAAAATAAACTCCTAATTGAGCAATTTTATTAAATAAAACTATAGTACAATGGGGGTTTTGTCTGAGTGCACCTAGGCATGCCAAAAAGGCAAGCTAGACAAGTCCTAGTTGGAAAATTGTAATGCCCAGATGCTGGAAAGTGTATCCTCTTGCTATGCCCTGCGTTGCCCTAGAGAAACTAGTTTTTGCAAGATCAATACCCTCCTCGCGAGATGGATGTAGTTTTGATCTTCTTCAATGTAGAAACCCTACATCATAAGGGTTTTCTATCAATGAGCCTTTAACTAGATCCCTTTCAAGATACATTCTTCTTCTTTTAGGCCTTGAGAGCTTCCAATCCCTTGATCTCTTGAGAGCTTCCTATCCCTTGAGAGCTTCCTGTCCTATTCTTCTAACTGATAAATTATGCAGTTTATTTTGTTACAAGTATCGAATTAATCACACTACAATTCTTCACAAACAAAACACCGCGGAAACAAACTGGAAACTAAGAAACTACTAGCGCACAATAAAAAATTGACACAGTTATTTTTGGACAATTGTCCCTAGAAAAACCCAATGCAGGAAACCCGGTGTGGCAAATGAGGGTTTTATTATTATGCAGTCGTGAATTTTGAGTACAATCTATAGATACCTAGTTGGCTATCCAATCAGCAAAATAATATGGCCAAAATATGTGAGGCAAATACCTCAACACCACACCTGACCCTGCTCCGATAATTGGCAGAACTAGTTGCTCGTACAACCTTTGTGTGTGCCTATGCGCAGGCTCTACTCGCTATACCCTGGAACTACTAGAAAGATGACGTCCTAGCTGACTCTACATCTAGAAGTGACTCACTTGGCCTCCTGGATATTTTCTGGACCAACTGCAACTGAATCAACCTTCCTTTCAGCAAAATCAATCTCCCTCTGAAGCTATCTGCGCAGACTTTCCACAACCTCTCTAGGAAATGCAACCCTTCTGCTGCTGACTCTCCAGAAGTAGAAAGCTTCCTCCAGACTCATTGTCTCTGCGCATCTACGTCCCTTCTCGCTCGAACACTCTTCCTTACTCGATCTCTAAAGCTGGATAGCTCAATCTGCTAAGGAACTCACACTACTGACTTCTCTTTCATGTGTCTAACTCCAACCCTGGCGACCTCCTCTTATAATCTCTCGTTGGCTCACCAACGACCATGATTAAATTCTCATCAACGACTAAGATCATATCTGATTCGATCCATGTGAGTTTCTAGAGAATTCTCGACCTTTCTCAATTAATCGATTTCCCTGAGTTGGACTTATTACCAATCAATTAATTTAATTGAGTTGTCTCTAGGTGGAATTTCCATAAACGATTTCTGGGTTATGGAGATCTCGTGTGTTTTAGCATCTACACAAAAGTCTGATGCTACAAAAATCAACACTCTGTAATGTCCCAAATGAAAGAAATTTGGAACAAGCACTTCACATAAAAAATTCCATTCACAAACAGATGATTGTCATATAAAAATAAACAAATAGAGCACTGCAATCTCACAACACAATGAACAAGAGAACTCTCAGCTTTATTATATTAGATAACTGGGGTTTTACATGCACATACAACCCATATAGCTAAGATAAATGGGCCTCAAACAGATCTACAATAATGTTACAATTGGCCTCCAAATCAGAATTAAAAATTAATAAAACTGTAGGCTGTGAACCCTGAATGGATCCACCAAGGGAAGAGATGGGTGCTCGCCCACTTACACTGAATCACCTGAGGGTTTCCGTCCTGGGGCTACTACTGAATAGAGAACCAGGTTCTCAAACCTCTCCACAAAACAATACACAAATCCAAGATGTCTCCAAATGACCTTTTCCTCCTCTTCTATAGATCTCATGGATAAATCTCCTATTGGGAATCACAATTGTTGTTAGACCCAAACCAGTAGGTGTTAGTCAATGATCGCATCACCAAAGATAAGGATCCACGAGAGGTGGTTAGTCCACGTTGCGAAACACAAGGGGAGCGTTGGTTTATCCAATGTCTAACAATCTCCCCCCCCCCAATGCGAGCCTGGCGTGTATCGAACTCGTGACCTATGCTCTGATACCACTTGTTGGGAATCACGATTGTCGATAGACCAAAACCCACAGGTGTTGGTCAACGATTGCATCGTCAGAGATAAGGATCCACGAGAGGCGGTTAGTCCATGTCGTGAAACACACGGGGAGCATTGGTTTATCCAATGTCCAACATCTCCAAACCTCTGGAAGCATCTTATTTTATTATTATATTATTATTCTAGAAGCTCCTCCATTGACTTTATCAAGTGACCTTTTAATTTTATTTTATTTCACTTAAGTCACTTTTGGCCCTTTTTCTCCAATTAATTATTTTTCCTTTATTAAATGATTAATTAAAGCCATTTTTAACCAAGGAAAATGGCAAATCGCCCACCATACTCTCTTCGCCCACTGGAAGTCTCTTCTCAGCATCCCATCCTGTACATCTTCTCGTTCCGGTTCCAACGAGCTATTACACTGAGGTGTTCCATCAATTAATATCCTCGGAACGCCACCTCGAGCATCATTTATTAAGTTATGCCCAATAATAATGTTGATTTTTGGAAGTTGTCGGAATGCGACAGAACGAGAGGCAAACTGTGCGGATGATGGAATATGCCAAGCGAATCCCATCAAATCCCATAAAAACTCCATCGGGACCCCTCATGACATAAACTTGCTCCACTGACTTGGCCATCCTCTACCCTGGAAACCCACCCTGGTTGCACTATGAAGAATAAAAATGGGGACATGACAGTCCTTCTGCCCCAAGATTGCTTGCCCTTAAGCAATCCAAATCTATGGACCAATCTAGTGGCCCAACACAACTGAGACCCAATGCCCGTGTTGAAATTTCTAAGTCTATCCGATAGAAATTTAATATGTATTCTTCTGGTTTATTTCTTCTACTTGTTAAATTCAAACAAGTTATTTAAAACATATAAATAACGAAATAAACACAATACAATTTCAACATCTACAGATCAACAGCTGAGAGAAAACAAACACACAAGTGACACCATTATTTTTGGACAAACGTCCCCGACAAAATCCAATGCGAGAAAACCAGTGCAGCTATTCCGAGAGTTTATTATTATGCAGTATTTCCTTGAGTACAACTGGGTGCCAAGCTGGCTCACCCGACAGAGAAAAACAACCGGCAATAATACCTCTCTATTTGGAAACAGGTATTCAGAAAACCTGTCCCACGAAACCCTCTCCAGCGACTTTGAAGCACTGTGTCAGCCTCAGAACCCTCTGCATCAGCCCTCTGAGGCATTGCGCAACCTTTGGGACCCTTTGCATCACTCCTGCTAACTTATGCATGGATGACGCAGGCCCTCTGGCCTCTGCATTGTCTCTGCTGGGCTCTGCGTAGCTTGCTCTTGCTGTTGCTTCTCGCTCCCTACCTCTGCACTGGTCTCTCGTCACTATCTTTGCCTCTCTATCCAGTACTCACTGCCCCTCGTTGTTGATCACTGATTCGACTTTGCTTAGCAACCCCACTCTAGCAAATTGAATGATTGATCACTCTGGTATGTTCTCCAACTGACCCTCAAGCCTCTTATACTTTTCCTGTTGGTACTTCAATGGCCAAGATTACATCTCTAATCAACGGCTAAGATTAGATTTGGCTTGATCCATATCATTTGGAACCTTGTAACCCAGTTTTATATTAATACCCATTAATATTTTATTTTTCCTAGGTTTAAACTTAGGAACTCCATTAAAAATATCAATTATTTTAGTATCTCCTAAACCAGTTAGAATCTGCCCAAACCATTTATGGGTCTTGGGGATCTCATGTGCTTTAGCCTTTCCACCAATTTTCATGGCTAGAGCACATCCGATGCTACCCCAAATCAACACTCCCTATTAGCGAGGACTATGCTCTAATAATACTCCTTATTGAGCATCACTCTGATTATCTGGCACCGGTACCTGTGTTGATGCTAGGCCTCCCTGCCCAACATCCTCTACACTGCAACATCATGTACTACTGCCCATGGCCCTACCACTACCATTGTTGCATCCGTGTTGTTGCTGGTCCTTTCTCCCAACACTACATCTACACTGCAACCCCCTCTCATCATGTTGCATTGTGCTACTGCATACTTCTACTACACTACAAGTCAATTACTGAGAAGTAAGTAACTGATCCACCCAACTTTTGACATCTCTGTCAAGCTAGAAGCACTCCCGATGCTAAAACTCTCTCTGTCGCTATCAAGTGCTCCCTCCACTGAGCTCTGCGCTGCTACAACAACTCCATGCATCTCGCACCGTTGCAAACCTCTCTATGCCATCCTGCACCATTGCAACACTCTACGTGCCTCTCGCACTATTGCAACCTGCTAGCCTCGTGCTACCCGGGGACTCCTGCACTGTAGCACTCTTTGATGCTTCATTCGCATCAGTTTTTGCCGACATCCGCCAGTCCTGCTACTTTCTCCTCGGGGCTCCCGTAGCAAGGTATAATCCAAGAGGTCGGGTACCTTAAGGATCCTGCCCCTCATCGCCTGTAGTCCTCCTGACTATAATTTAATGTCTCCCCACCTCTTCTCTAGAGGTACATGAGCATTCATGGCACAATCATCATCCTCCTCGACCTCCTTCTCTGCCTTTGTTGGCGCTGCCTTAGAGTCAGACGCCTCTCCCTTAGACTTCTTCTTCAGACATTGGTTCGCATAATGACCTAGTTCCCCACAATCGAAGCACTTGACCTTGGAGAAGTCCCTTTTCTTCCTCTTCTCCTGCTTTCCTGTAGATGCCAGAGCTGCATCCTCTTCCTCTTCCTTCTTGATCCGGACTACTTTGCTGCTACTTCTCGTCTTCCTCAACCGCCTAATCTCCTCTTGGTGAAGAGCCACCCATAATTCTTCCCAATTTGGAAGATTCGCCCTACCTAGTATGCTTTGGACAAATGTCTCCCACTCCTCAGAGACTGCGTTAAGTGCGGTCCTCACCAACATCTCCTCATCCGGTGTGGCCCCTATGGAAGTCAGTTGGTCCCAAATCTCCTTCAACTAACCAAGGAAGTGATCTATCTGCTCCCCCTTCTGCATTTGGTATGACCACCGCTGATTCTCAAGTAACATCTTCCTCTCCACAGAAGTATGCTGGTACAATTTCTTCAAGGCATCCCACATTTCCTTTGTCATCTCCTTCTCGGCAATATGTTGGACCACATGATCCTTGACCCTAACAAGAATGATGCATTTCACCTTGGCCATTGCCTCCTCGTACTTCTCATTATTAGCCGGGTCAACTAGGATCGCCATTGTTCTCAAGGCGAAGACCTTGATGCAATGTCTATCGAGAATGGACAGGATCCTGGCCTTCCAGACTACAAAGTTGGATGCTCCATCCAGCCTGTCCTGACCCCTCAGCCCATTCATGGCCATCTCTCTGCTCTTCTATCGACCCCTCCAAGTCTCTCTACTTCTCTCCGGAAGTTCTCTCTTCGACTATTGCTGAGTCTCTCTACTTTCTGCTTGGAAGTTCTCTGCTGGACTCCCTATGAGTCACAATTTCCCTTCTGGAAATCCTCCTGCCAATCGTCAAGTTGCACCTCTCCGATCGTCTGTGCACCTGCAACACTGATCCGGATTCCTTGGCTAGAAATTTGCCTCGGTAGCAACTCCCTCTACCTTGGCTTTGCTTTGTTAAGTATTGTTCTGCCCACGCAACCCCACCAACTTCGCTCCCGCAAACTGCCCTCATCTTCCTATGCCCCAGCAACTGAAGCACTGAGCCTCTAGGATCTGCGCAATCCCAACACTAGCAAAACAGCTCCCTTAGCCAACTGCGGCAACCCTCCTGGTCTCTGTGTGAGCCTCTTTCTACCCTCCTCAGCCTCTGCGTTGGCCTTCTCTAGGCCGAACTGATGACACAGTCCCTCTGCGTCAACTCTTCCTTTGTCGCTTTCTACAAGAATCAGCTTTTGTCACTCGGGACAACTGATTCTGCTGCAAATGCTTAGCTGATGCCTTCAACTCTCCTGTGATCTGCAACCACGCTCTGATACCATGTTGAAATTTCGAAGTCTATCTATTAGAAATTTAATTTGTATTCTTCAGGTTTACTTCTTCTAATTGTGAAATTCGAACAAGTTATTTAAAACATATAAATAATGAAATAAACACAATACAATCTCAACATCTACAGATCAACATCTGAAAGAAAACAAACACACAAGTGACACCGTTATTTTTGGACAAACATCCCTGGAAAAACCCAATGTGGGAAAACCAATGCAGCTATTCTGAAGGTTTATTTTTATGCAGTATTTCCTTGAGTCCAACTGGGTGCCAAACTAGCTCACTTGACAGAGAGAAACGACCGACAGTAATACCTCTCTATTCGAAAAATAGGTATTCAGAAACCCTGTCCCATGAAACCCTCTCCAGCGACTCTGAAACACTGCGTCAGCCTCAAAACCCTCTGCATCAGCCCTCTGAGACATTGCGCAGCCTTTGGGACCCTTTGCGTCACCCCTGCTGCCTTCTGCGTGGATGACGCAGGCCCTCTGGCCTCTCCGCTGTCTCTTCTAGGCTCTGCGTGGCCTGCTCTGGCTGTTGCTTCCCGCTCCCTACCTCTGCGCTGGTCTCTTGGCACTATCTCTGCCTCTCTGTCCAGTACTCACTGCCCCTCACTGTTGATCACTGATTTGACTTTGCTTAGCAACCCTGCTCTAGCAAATCGAATCACTGATCACTCTGGTGTGTTCTCCAACTAACCCTCAAGCCTCCTCTTATACTTTTCCTATTGGTCTTTCAATGGCTGAGATTACATCTCTAATCAACGGCTAAGATTAGATTTGGCTTGATCCATGTCATTTGGAACCTTCTACCCCAGTTTTATATTAATACCCATTAATATTTTATTTTTCCCAAGTTTAGACTTAGGAACTCCATTAAAAATATTAGTTATTTTAATATCTCTTAAACCGGTTAGAATCTACCCAAACCATTTCTGGGTCTTGGAGATCTCATATGCTTTAGCCTCTGCACCAATTTTCATGGCTAAAGCACATCCGATGCTACCGAAAATCAACAGCCCGGATCCCATACAAGCCACTAGGTGATGCTCTGTTCCTGTGTCAACCCATCATGAATGGACCCCTCAATGCTCGGATCCCACGCCAATCTCTTGAATGAACCTGTCATCAATGAATCCTCTTGGATCCCAATGCTACCAATAACAAATTTCAAGGCTCCATGGCTCCTGCTCCGCTATATCTCCTACCAGGAATGTTGCTCCATCCACCGCGTACCAACTCATCACCTCGCTCCAGTCCATCCCCTGACTCAATCCATCACTAATCCAACTCTCCTGATGCTAGGAAGGAATGCTAAAGAGTCGTCGAACTATATCCCATTCCCAACCAGAGCATGTAGTCTCTAACATGTCTAGGGGTCCCTGCTCTACTACGCCCTTGACTAAGGATATCACACCATCAATAGGATACCAACTCATGATCTCCCGCCAATCTAAGTCATGGACTCTGACGTAAGGAAAAAGTCTACTATGTTGATGATGGTCCATGCTCAACTCATGTTGCTCTACTTGGTTGGTCATCCATCGAAAAAATCATGTCTCTCTCCCTGTAATTAGTACAAGTGGCCAAACTGTGCTGCAAGCCCCGTCTTTGTACTCCTGGAGAGGGCTGCTGCCTGAAAATGTTGCAGCTCGACTGACTGCCACTACATCGGTTCGCACCTCATCAATGGGTAGACCCAAAGATGGATCCACTGCCATATCCCTCGCCTCATAGGAAACTCCATGCTCCTCCAGTCCACCAATCTCCTGCCAAACTGTCTTGTCATACTCCAGCATCTCTTGAAGATAAGTGTAAGCGAATACTGTCACCCTGCCAGTTATCTGCACATCTATCTGTGCCTGCTTAGTGACTGACCCCAAGGGTGGCTTCCCATCCTCCTCCATCACAGGCTCAATATGAACCTCCAATTGGTTCTCCCCAAAGGGCTCATCATGCATAGTGCGCACATGCTCCTCCTTAGCTGACTCATGCTCCACCATATGCTGCTCATGCTGAATCAACATTGGTGACTCATCATCCTAAATGTCCCCCACAAGGTCCATTAACTGCTCATCATATGAATCTAGCCTGCTATCAATGACTCTACATGACTCATTCTCCTCAAAGGCATCCTCGTATGAACCCATGGACTCGTCCAAAGAAGAATCCTCATCTTGACAGACATAAAGAATATCTCCCTGCTCTACGCTATCTTCTCCTCAGTGTCACTCAAGCATGAGTGGTAAGATCACCAAGGTCCTTTGCAAATGAAGCAAAGTCCCTTCCTCCTCAGCTCATTCCTACTGCATGCTCCCTCAAACCTGAGTAGCTCCTCCCTGGTCAACTGTCTCATGAACAACCTAATATTCTGCTCAACCAAACTTTCGGCTAGCTCATAAGCAGCAAGTGAAACCAACTGCTCTCACCTCCAAACAGACAACAATCAAGATTGCAACTCCCGACAAATGGCGTCACGACCTTTCATACATGATGACAAGATGGACTGCATATGTGCTATGACTGTGTTAAAATGATGTTTCCCAATGCTGAAGAAGCATTGGAACATCTGCAAAATCAAACCATCACACTCTAGATAAAACATGATTTCACAAGTCCTAGTCATGGCCATACCTCCTAAAATATCAAGCTTCTTCCCAAAGGTAGAGCCTGCACTGTTGTCCAAGTCTCAAAAAGTTTCTATCATCATTCTGAAAACTCTCCTCATAATATCATCATTGTAAGGAGCTATAGGGGCGGTTATTCTCATGATGTTACTGAGACAAGATGCAATTGGAATTTGAACCCCTTTACAAGGTTCCTCCAAGAACTTGAGTTGTATGAGAGCAAGCATAGTTGGTTTTAGCACCCAAATTAATTTTCTCCCTTCTAACTGGTTCACTTCAGAAAGGAGTGCATCTAATGTTGATTTGGGGTAGAATCACATGTGCTCTAGCCATGAAAATTGGTGGAGAGGCTAAAGCACATGATATCTCCAAGACCCAAAAATGGTTTTGGGAAATTCCACCCAGTTAAGGAGATATTAAAATAATTAATATTTTTAATGGGTTCCTAAGTCTAAACTTAGGAAAATAAAAATATTAATGGGTATTAATATAAAACTGGGTGAGAAGGTTCTAAATGACATGGATCAAGCCAAATCTAATCTTAGCCGTTGATTAGAGATGTAATCTCGGTCATTGAAGACTCGACAGAAAAAGTATAAGAGGAGGCTTGAGGGTCAGTTGGAGAGACACCAGATTGATCAGTCAGTTTGATTTTCTAGAGCGGGGCTTTCTAAGAGAAATCGAACCAGTGATCAGAGTTGCAGCGAGGGGTAGTGAGTGCATAGCAAAGAGGCGGAGATAGTGTTGGAAGACCAGCGCAGAGGCAAAGAGGTAGATGCAGAACCAACAGAAGCTACCCCAGAGGGCCAGAGTCACCGCACAGAGGGCCAGAGGGCCTGCGTGAGTGACACAGAGGCTGCAAAAGTGACGCAGAGGGCCAGAGAGGGCTAACGTAGTGCCTTATAGAGGCATTAGAGAATTTTTGTGGAGCAGACTTGTCGAATATCTGCTTCCGAAGAGAGGTATTACTGCTAGATTGATTTTTCTGTCGGGTGAGCTAGTTTGGCACCTAGTTGTACTCAAGAAAAGTTGCTTAATAATAAAACCCTCAGAATTGCTGCACCGGTTTTCCCAAGTTGGGTTTTTCCAGGGACAATTGTCCAAAAATAATGGTGTCCCTTGTGTGTTTGTCTATTTCTTTCCGTTGATGATTTGTAGATGGTTGAGACTGCATTGTGTTTATTTCAGTATTTCTATGGTTAAATAACTTGTTCAGTAATTAAACAAGTAGGTGAAATAAACCAAATAGTGCAGGAAAATTTCTAACGGTTTAGACTTAGAAATTTCAACATGGTATCAGAGGATTGCAAATCACAAGAAAGCTAAAGGCACCAGCGGAATTAGAGAATTTGCAGCAGAAACAATTGTCCCGAGAGACAAAAGTTGTTCCTAAGCAGAAAGAAACAGAGAAGGAGTGACGCAGAAGGGCCCGCGTCATCATTTCGAGCCGAAGAGAGGCCAACGGAGAGGCAGAGGAAGGCAAAAGAGGCTCACGAAGAGCCAGGTCATCCTATTCAGCCAAGTAGGAGTGACGCAGTTGGCCAAAAGAGCGATTTAGCCTTATCGGGATTACACAAAGCCAAGAGGCTCAATTTCTTCTGTTGCTGAGGCATAGGGAGTTGTGGGCAGATTGTGGAGTGTGAAGCTGATGGGGTGTTGTTGTTGTCGAGACAGAACAGTAACTAACGGGACAGAACCAAGGTAGAGGGAGTCGCTACCTAGGTGGATTTCTAGCCAAGAAATCCATATCAGTGTTGTAGGAGCAAAGGAGATCGGAGAGGTGCGATTCGACGATTGGCAGAAGGATTTACAGGAGGGAAATCGAGACTCAGAGGGAGTCTAGGAGAGGAGTTCCAGGAGGGAAATCAAGACTCAAAAGGAGTCAAGAAGAGAACTTCCAAGAGGGAAATAGAGACTCAGAAGGAGTCGAAAAGAAGAGCAGAGATGACAATGAACGGACTGAGGGATCAGGACAAGTTGGATGGGGCATCCAACTTTATCATCTGGAAGGCCAGGATCCTGTCTATTTTGGATAGATATCGCCTCAAGGCCTCTTCCTTGAGAACCGTGGCTATCCCAGTCGACCCAGCTGATAATAGAAAGTATGAGGATGCGATGGCCAAGGCAAAGTGCATAATCCTTGATGGGGTCAAGGATCATGTAGTTCAGCATATTGCTGAGAAAAATACGGCAAAGGAGATGTGGGACACCTTGACGACATTGTATGAGGGCACTTCCATGCAGAGAAAGATGCTACTGGAGAATCAGCTGCAATCCTATCAGATGCAAAAGGGGGAGCAAATAGATCACTTCCTCAGCAGGTTGCAGGAGATTCGGGACCAACTGACTTCCATAGGGGCCATGCCAAATTAGGAGTTAATGGTGAGGACCGCCCTGAACGTAGTCTCCGAGGAGTGGGAGACATTCGTCCAAAGCATTTTGGGCAGAGCAATTCTTCCAAATTGGGAAGAATTATGGACAGCTCTTCACCAAGAAGAGATCAGACGACTAACCAAGGCAGGAAGTAGTAGCAAAGGAGCCCGGGTCAAGAAAGAGGAGGAAGAGGATGCGGCTCTGGCATCTGCGGGGAAGCAAGGGAAGAGGAAGAAGGACATGTCTAAGAATAAGTACTTCAACTGTGGGGAGCTGGGCCATTATTCAACCCAGTGTCCCAAGAAAAAGAATAAGGAGGAGGCTTTTGACTCCAAGGTAGCGCCAGCTAAGGCAAAGAAGGAGGTAGAGGATGGTGACGATTGTGCCATGAGTACTCATGTACCTCTAGAGAAGAGGTGGGGAGACATCGAGTTGTAGTCAGGGGGACTACAGAAGATGTAGGGGCAGGATCCTTGAGGTACCCAAACTCTTGGATCATATCTGGCTACAGGAGCCCCGAAAGACAGTAGCAGGATGACGGATGTCGATAGAAGCAAGATGCGGATGGAGCGGCAGAACAGTGCTCGAGTGCAGTAGTCCCTGGCAGTGCAGAGAGGGTTGCAGCAATGCGAGAGGCACAGAGGAGGTTGCAACAGTGCAAGAAGGCACAGAGGTGTTTGCAGTAGTGCGAGAGGCACAGAGTTGTTGCAGCAGCGCAGAGGAAGCACATGATAGCAACAGAGAGAGCTTCAGCATCAAGAGGGCTTTTAGCCTGACAAGGATGTCAATAGTTGGGTAAATCAATTATCATCGTCTTAGTAACTGACTTGCAGTGCAGCAATAGCATTAGCAGTGCTATGGGCAGCACAATGCAGCATGATGAGAGAGGGTTGTAGTGCAGATGCAGTGTTGGGAGAAAGGACCAACAGCAACACGGATGCAGAGGAGTTGTCATACAGATGTAGCAGTGGCAGTGGCAGAGCCACGGGCAGTACAAGACGCAGCAGTGGAGAGGATGTTGGGCAGCAAGGCCAACCATCAGCACCGGTATTGGTGCCGGATGATCAGAGTGATGTTTAGTGATGGAGCATTACTAGAGCACATTCCTCACTAAGAGGGAGTGTTGATTTGGGGTAGCATCGAATGTGCTCTAGCCATGAAAATTGGTGGAGAGGCTAAAGCGCATGAGATCTCCAAGGCCCAAAAATAGTTTGGGGAAATTTCACCCGGTTAAGGAGATATTAAAATAATTAATATTTTTAATGGGTTCCTAAGTCTAAACTTAGGAAAAATAAAAATACTAATGGGTATTAATATAAAACTGGGTGAGAAGGTTCTAAATGACATGGATCAAGCGAAATCTAATCTTAGCCGTTGATAAGAGATGTAATCTCGGCCATTGAAGACTCAAACAGAAAAAGTATAAGAGGAGACTTGAGGGTCAGTTGGAGAGACACCAGATTGATCAGTTAATTCGATTTTCTATAGCGGGGTTTGCTAAGAGAAATTGAACCAATGATCAAAGTTGCAGCGAGTGGCAATGAGTACATAGCAGAGAGGCAAAGATAGTGCCAGAAGACCAGTGTAGAGGCAGAGAGGCAGACGCAGACCCAACAGAAGCTACGCAGAGGTCTAGAGTGACTACGTAGAGGGCCAAAAGGCCTGCATGAGTGACGCAGAGATTGTAGAAGTGACCCAGAGGACGAAAGAGCTTGCGCAAAGCATCAGAGGGATGACGCAGAGGCCAGGAGGGCTAACGCAGTGCCTGAGAGAGGCGTCGGAGAGTTTTCGTGGAGTAGACTTGTCGAATATCTACTTACGAAGAGAGGTATTACTGCCAGATTGATTTCTTTGTCGGGTGAGCCAATTTGGCACCCAATTGTACTCAAGAAAAGTTGCTTAATAGTAAAACCCTCAAAACTGTTGCACCGATTTTCCCAAGTTGGGTTTTTCCGGGGACAATTGTCCAAAAATAACGGTGCCCCTTGTGTGTTTGTCTATTTCTTTCAGCTGATGATCTGTAGATGGGTGAGACTGCATTGTGTTTATTTCAGTATTTATATGGTTAAATAATGTGCTCAGTAATTAAACAAGTAGGTGAAATAAACTAGATAGTGCAGGAAAAGAGCTTTCCATGTGACCCTCATGTGCCTCAAATCTGTCCCAAGAGCATAAACATTGGGTCCTATTTCCTGCCCCTTTTGTGAATCTTTTGGTTGTTTTTGCTAGAGACGGGTGTAGACCCCTCTTGAGAAAGGTCTACTGTTTTGCTTGGGTTTTTGGTTCATAGAAATATTGTGGTTTAAGGCATCAACTTTGTACTGTTATGTGGGTTTAGGAGGTGTCTTAAAAACTCCATTGTTCAACAACATATATGCAAATAGTAGTGGTTTTAGTTACAATCATCTGGCAACATGACAATAGAAGGCTACTACATTAGCATGTAAAAAACAAATATATACTCTAGCAACCAATTATGTTTACCCCTCAATACATTCATTGACCATTACAACAACAGCGTTTGACTGAAGACACAAAATTTAAGTAGAGGGTAAACACTGACAATGAGATAGACACTCTTAGCTCACGACACTTTTTGGACTCCCTAACAACAATTAATAACACCTAACAAGACTCAACGTATAAGAGTACAAGGTCTCTTGACAAATCATTTACATGCAACAAATTTCTCTCAAGACACTATGCTTATTGTAGACCCTCACTAATAGTACTTTCAATAACAAATTGATGTTCTAATTACTACATAGCCAATTCCAACAACATACATATGGCAACAGATTTTGTTCCTCAGTCACACACATCCACAAGGTAGAATTACTAGCATTTGAGAAATTTCCCGAAAACATAAGAGTAAAATTTAGATAACAGTGTGGGCACCTAGGTAATTCTCCTCATGGATAACTTATCCACCCTTTCAAGAAATGGGCATGATGCCTAGAAGTATAAATTTCTCGGCTTACAGTTTTCCCGCAATATGGTCCATTTAGGTACCAGCAAGATACTTCACCCAACTGTACAGGAACGCAACATATCTGAGAAAATCAATGTACTTGTCACAACACGTACCCAGCTCCAAAATGGTGATCTCTGTGAGCTGAAAGAGGTCACAACTTCTTTCAAACTTATCCCACCAGCGTTCCATATTTAAGGATTAACACTCGGGTCCTCATTCTATGCAAACCATTGTGTCCGCAATCTAAACATCTAGCACTAGTAATTCCATCCACGATTTCAACATTTGACGTAGGTACCATTCAATTACAGGGAAAACAAGCAACACTTGAGTTGGATGCATGGGTAAACAATCTCGAACCTATCCAACGCCCAATAGAATCTAGTGCACAATTATTCATAACAACCTTGTCACACACATTCAAGAGAAATATAGCTCAATACAAGTGCTCACTCAACTATTCATCATTGATTTCATTCAAATTGCCCACGTCCGGATCGATCCACTCCTTATTTCACAAGTTTGCTTGTTTCATGTGTACACAGATTTACGACTTCAACAGTCAAAGCAGCATATGTCTAGTGTCTCGGAGTCTTCAATTCATCACATCGAAACATGTAGCCCCAACAATTCACATAAATTTAGCCCAACAATTACATATTGGGCAACTCTTCTACAAATGGGAACAACAGTGTGGCTATCTTGCAAGGAACAACTCAGTGAACCACAACTACTCGATTAATCACTAGACAGCTACAACCTTCAAAAAATCACTTTTGAATGCCCACGGTTTAGGATCTGTCTCGAGTAGCCCGAACACACCAAGCGGTCACGACTTCAAATAATGACGCTATCTTCTTTTATGTGGTCACAGAGATATGGCTCCACCGTCAAAGGACAATCACTGCAGTGGATCGCACCAGGATAAAGAATACCATGTATGTCGACTTACTTAGAAAGTTCAGTGAGCAGAATAATTATTTCACAAATACGTGTCTTCTAGAATTTGACTCCCAGCAGAGCTGACGAACGTATTTACCAGCAAATGCGATGGTCTGGGTAATTCCACCCAAAGAAATTTTTCGATTTTCACCCCTAAAATCGGCACAAACACCCTTGGATTTCTCTGATGGTTAGCGATTTCGCTTTCGTTCTTTCGACCAAAAGAAAAATCGGCGTCTATGCTCAGCCATCACTGAATCCGTTCATACGCCGACCAATTTGGCTTGTCAATTTACAACTACGTCTACGCATACGCTCAATTTCTTCGATTAAGCTCTGCGCACAATTACACCGTCGCTAATCTACACACCCATCGGCCTTCATCTTGATGGCGACGTGAAATACTACACTCGGTCTCGAACTACAATATGAACCCTTTGATGGCTGGCTCAGCAGCTTGGTGGCTCAAGTTGATCGTGGTCTTTGAGAGACGGTTCCATCAATTGCATCAGGCGTGTTCTTAGTCCAAAGCATGCAATGGGCTCCACATTACTCCACATGGCATAAGCATACAAATATTCCTTGGCCTCAGCTAAATAGTCGGCCTTAATCAAAATGACTTATTTTTACGCCAAACAAATTTTGATTAAAAAAAAATCACACGCCCTTTTATGATTGACATCCATCGCTATAAAGAAAATTTTCGGCCCTTTTTAAAATACTTGAAGACAAGACAATTTTGCTCATGGATCCACAATTACGTCGAACGCTAGATAAGTAGGCAACAATTTGGCTTCAAAAATTTACTCTCCCTTACAATCAGGATTTGTCTTCAGAAAATTCTTCCTCTAGCTCCTTCAATCAATCTCGCCCAACAAATAAACCCCAGGTTGAGCCAATACCAAGGCTCTGACACCACTATAATGTCCCAAATGAAAGAAATTTGGAACAAGCACTTCAAATAAAAAATTTCATTCACAACTAGAAGATTTTCATCTAAAAATAAACAAATAAAGCACTGCAATCTCACAACACAATGAACAAGAGAACTCTCAGCTTTATTATATTAGATAATTGGGTTTTTACATGCACATACAACCCATATAGCTGAGATAAACGAGCCTTAAACAAATCTACAATAATGGCACAATCGGCCTCCAAAACGGAACTGAAAATCAATAAAACTGCAGCCTGTGGACCCTGAATGGATCCACCAAGGGAAGAGATGGGTGCTCACCCACTCTCACTAAATCACCCAAGGGTTTCTGTCCTGTGGCTACTGCTTAAGTAGAGAAACAGGTTCTCAAACCTCTCCACAAAACAATACACAAAACCAAGATGTCTCCAAATGACCTTCTCCTCCTCTTTTATAGATCTCCAAGCCTCTAGAAGCATCTTATTTTATTATTTTATTATTATTCTAGAAGCTCCTCCATTGAATTTATCAAGTGACCTTTTAATTTTATTTTATTTCACTTAAGTCACTTTTGGCCCTTTTCTCCAATTAATATTTTTCCTTTATTAAATGATTAATTAAAGTCATTTTTAACTAAGGAAAATGGCAAATCGCCCATCATACTCTCTTCGCCCACTGGAAGTCTCTTCTCAGCACCCCATCCTGTAGATCTTCTCGTTCCGGTTCCAAGGAGCTATTACAATGAGGTGTTCCATCAATTAATATCCTCGGAACACCACCTCGAGCATCATTTATTAAGTTATGCCCAATAATAATGCTGATTTTTGGAGTTGTCAGAATGCAATGAAGCGAAAGGCAAACTCTATGGATGATGGAATATGCCAAGCGAATGCCATCAAATCCTATAAAAACTCCTCAAAACTCCATCGGGACCCCTGATGACATAAACCTGCTCCATTGACCTGGCCATCCTCTGCCCTGGAAACCCACCCTAGTTTTACTATGAAGAAGAATAAAAATGGGTACATGACACACTTCCTTTTAGTGAGGAAGGTGTTTTATCTATCCCGTAACACCATCTCCCATACACGTTGATGATGTCCGACAACTGTGACTAACTACCACTACACAACTCTTATTCATCTTCCACATTGTAGTTGAATCACCCTGCATCTGCACTGCTGCTGATAGTACAACGTACTACCTGTATTGCTACCAACTATGCCACTGTGCTGCAATTGATCTCATGCTGTTGTTATTGCAACTCCTGCAATTGAAAACAAATCTCTTGTCCCTGCTACTGAAAGGGGTTCTCCACTATACCCATCTGTTCTTTGAAATATTCGAACTTAGCTCTCCGTAGAGCTTTCGTGAGTATATTTGCAACCTGCTCTTTTGTGGGAACATGTTGTAGTTGGACTCCACCACGCTACACACAATCTTTGATGAAGTGATATCGGATGTCAATGTGTTTCGACCTATCATGAAACACTGGATTTTCAGAGAGCCTAATGCAAATCTGATTATCACAATAGATATTGGTCGCCGCCAACCTCTGACAGAACAAGTTCACTAGTAGCTTCCAAATCCATATAGCTTTGCATGTGGTTGTGCTAGCTACAATATACTTTGCTTTTGTAGAGCTCAGTGCTACTAACTTCTGCTTCCTGCTGCACCAAGAAACCATCCATGATCCAACGTTGAAGCAACACCCTGATGTGTTCTTTTTGTCCACTGAACTACCTGCCCAATCTGCATCTGTGAAGCCAAATAATTTGACACCATCATCTTGAGTATATCTCAATCCATACTCGATTATGACACGCAAATACTTCAGAATGTGCCTCGCTGCTATCCAATGCACTCTCTTCAGTCCTGCCATAAACTGACTGAGAGTGTTGACCGTGAAGCAGATATTTGGCCTAGTGTTGACCAGATACATGAGGGAACCGATAAGCTATCTATACAAGGTGGGGTCAACGTCCTTGTCCTCCGATGTATCAATCTTCCTCTAGTTTGTAATCATGGGTGTAGACATGGGTCTACAACTTACATCCTGCATCTCTTCAGAATCTTTGTAGCATATCTCCCTTGAGCAAGGAAGATCTTCCCATCCTTCTACCACACTTCCAAGCCTAGGAAGTAATGCATCAGCCCCAAGTACTTCATGTCAAAATCTGTTATCAGGTTCCTTTTGTAGTTCTCTATGAGCCTTGATGACCCTATTAAGAAGAGGTCATCCACATACAACACTAGGATGAGTGGCTCATCCTCTACCATCAAATAGTAAAGGTTGGGATTTGCATCACTCTTAACGAAACCCATCTACTGCAAGTAGCTATCAATTTGACCATACCATGCCTTAAGAGCCTACTTAAGCCTGTATAGAGCTTTCTTCAGCCTACGCACATGTGTGCCCCTCTCATGTGTCTCAAAGCCCTCTAGTTGTTCGATGTATACCTCCTCCTCTATCACTCTATTCAAGAAAGTTGTTTTGACATCCATCTGGTGAATATGCCATCCCATATCTGCTACTAGGTATATAACCTACCAAATAGAGGTATATCTGGCGACTGGGGCAAAGGTCTCCTCATAATCTATACCTTCCTTTTGTGCATACCCCTTTGCCACGAATCTAACCTTGTACTTCTCCACGTTGTTGTCTGCAGCGTACTTGATCTTGTAGATCCATTGATAGCCCACAACTGACCTGTCGTCAGGCCTCAGCACCACCTTCCAAACATCATTTGTCATGATAGAGCTATACTCTTCTACCATGGCAGTTATCCACACCTGATGTTGTGCGGCTTCCTGATAACTAGAAGGTTCTTCAACCAGTGCCACCAACACTTGGTACATGTCTGGCTATCTGTGTTCTCTTTTGTTCATCCTAGAAGCTCCAATGAATTCCTCTGCATCTCTCAATGTTTGACGAACTTCCTTGCTAGTTCGACCACTAGTGGTGGGAGGATCAACCAACTCCTCATTTTTCCTCTGTTGCTCCATCTGTTGCAAACTCACTGGATCTCCTGCACCTGAGGATATACTGGTAACAGTACTAGATCGCTGTGTCTATCCTTGCGACGACCCTTGCAGTTTCCCCTATTGTTGAACCAATGGAGCTTCTGCAGGCTCACTCTGATCACATGTTGGCATATCGCGAGACTTCTTGAAGGCTTTGTCCTCCATAAACTTCACGTCCCGCCTCACTATGATCTTCCTGGTGCTAGTCACGTAGATCCTGTATGTCTTAGAGGTTTCATTATACCCAATGAAATATCCTCTTTCTGTAGTGTGATCTAATTTGGTGTGCTTCTCATCTGGTATATGGCAATAAGCTATGCCACCCAAAATCTTGAAATGACTGACTCATGGCTTCTTCCCTAAGAAGACTTTTTCTGGTGTTGTCTTCCTTAATGCCTTGTGAGGAACCCTGTTCTAAATATACACAATCATGTTACATGCCTCTGCCCATAGAAACCTAGGAAAATCCCAGTCATATAACATTGCTTTTGCAGCGCCAACTATAGACTTGTTCTTCCACTTTACTACCCCATTCTGCTATAGGTTGTACAGTTGTCCACTCCCTCTTGATGCCTTCCTTCGCACAAAATCCTATGAAGTCACTATCTGCGTACTCACCTTTGTTATCTTAATGAAGCACCCTGATCTTTTTCCATGTTGCATTCTCCACTAGAGCCTTAAACTACTTGAAGGGTTCAAAGACCTCATCCTTGGTCTTCAGAAAATTGATCTAGGTTTCCCTGGAATGATCATCAATAAAGGTGATAAAATACTCGTTCCCCCTGAGTGATCTAGTGGACATAGGGCCACATTGTCTGAGTGTATAAGATGCAACACACCATCTGGTTTGTTGCCACTTCTTGGGAATGTTGCCTTAGCATATTTCCCAAGCACGCACCCCTTGCACACACCATCATGTTCTGTGCCTAATTCTGGAACATTTGTTATTGTCTCCCTGAGCATTCTAAGTGCTCCATGATGTAAATGTTCCATCCTCCTATGCCATAACTCATTCAAGTCTTTGTCACTACTACTACTAACTAGTGCCATAGGAGAGTCAAACTGCAACTTATACAATCTATTGCTTCATACCCCAATCTGTTTCACCCTCTTCCAATTCTGGTGTTTGATGAACACCTTCTTCCCTACAAAGTGGACATCATATCCCTTATCCTGTAACTAGGATAATGAAATTAGTTCATACCCAAACCTGACACATCCAATACATTTGTAACACTGGTGCTTGCTCCTGACTCTTTCTCCAAGTCAATGGTACTCGTCCCTACTGGAGTGCATTTCGTCTTGTTTCCCATTGTTATCTAGAAGCCCATTTTCTCCTCATTATAGTTGGAGAAATATTCTCTAACTCCTGTCATGTGAGTTGATGCTCCATTGTCTATATACTAGACTCCCTATGAAATTGAGCTAGTTAAGCAAGCAAATTCATCCTCCAGTCTGGAAGGCAGTTCTGTAACCTCCTGAATATTAAATTTGTCCATGTCCATACCATAGGATTCTGGAAATTTTACTAAAGACATCCTGAGTATAATTCGTGTGCTATTTCTCTTCCACCTGAAGCTGAATCTTCTATTGCAAAAACAACTGTGCCCAGATAAAGAATCTGCTTTGCGAAAATACTAATCCACTTCACTAGAATTGCTTCCCGACTTCACCACTGCCTGCTGGAACTACTACTAGGCCCTATGAATCTTTCCTGCCACCTGCACTGGAAAATCAACCCCTATGCCTAGCAGTTTGAACTGCCTGGCCAACCTCTATGCAAATCTGGAAATCGAACTGCCTAACTTCCTCTGGATCTGGACAATTTCTTCATTCTGCCCCTGACCCTCTGATCTGATCAAACTTGCTCCAATACCATGTGAAATTTTCCTTAAATTGTAGCAACTGGAATTACTAACCGATAAATTATTCAATTTATTTTGTTCCAACAAAATATCGAATTAATCACACTACAAATATTCACAAATAAAACACTGTGGAAATAAATTGGAAACTAAGAAAATGCTAGCACACACACAATAAAAATTTGACATAGTTATTTTTGTACAACTGACCCCAGAAAAACCCAATGTGGGAAAATCGGTGCAGCAAATGACGATTTTATGACTATGCAACAGTGAAATTCTAAGTACAATCTATGGATGCCCAGTTGGTTATCCAATCAACAAAATAATATGGCCAAAATATCTGTGAGGCAAATGCCTCAACACCACGCCCGACCTTTCTTCGATAATTGGCAAAACTAGTTGCTCATACAACCTTTGCACAATGCTTGCACAGACTCTACTCACTATGCCCTGGAACTGTAGGAAAGATGACGTCCTGGTTGAATCTGCCTCTAGAAGTGATTTGCTTGGCTTCTTGGAGATTTTCCCGACCAAATGCAACTGAATCACTCTTCCTTTCAGCAAAATTGATCTCCATCTTAAGCTATCTGCGCAGGCTCTGCGAAGGCTGTCTAGGAAATGTGGCCTTTCTGCTGTTGACTCTCTGGGACTGGAAAGCTTCCTCGGGACTCACTGTCTCTGCCCATTTGCATCTCTTTTGGCTCGAACTCTCTTCCTTTGCTCGACCTCTGAAGCTGGATAGCTCGATCTCCCAAGGAACTTGCACTACTAGCTTCTCTCTTATGTGTCTATCTCCAACCCCATCCACCTCCTCTTGTAATCTCTCGTTGGCTCACAAACGACCATGATTAAATCCTCATCAACAACTAAAATCATCTCTGAGTTGATCCATGTGAGTTTCTAGAGAATTCTTACATTTCTCAATAATTCTCATTAATTAATAAACTTCCGTAAGTTAGACTTAGGCATTTTAATTATCAATCAATTAATTTAATTGAGCCGTCTCTGGGTGGAATTTCTAGAAATGATTTTTGAGTTATGGACACCTCATGTGTTTTAGCCTCTCCATAAAGCTTGAGACTAGAACCCCTATCCGATGCTACAAAAATCAACACTTAAGGTCAAATGCCATGGGTACAAGGATAGCAATGATGAGGGAAGTCCACATATTGGATATACAGATGTGAGGAGGAAGCAATTGTGGTTGCATGAGTTACCTCAACCTTTGTTTTTCCACCCCTCTTTATTTTCCTTTTTCCTTTTTTTTATTTTTCTTTATATTACTGCTCGAGGCTCCAAGAAATGAGAGCATGTTGTGAATGATGTGAAGTAGTTATCACCCCCTTAAGGTGGGGCAATTCATCACCCACTAGGGGTGGGGACGTGCATGGGTTCCTTTAATGATGTGAGGGGCACTCATGGGCCCTAGGAACCAGGGTGATGACCATAATGATAAGGGTTAGAGCTCATGTTTAGCTTTTGCCCATGTGCTGTATCAAATATCCCGGCCATCTTTTGCATTTTATGATTTTCTTTTCTTTTCTTTCTTTCTTGTGGCCATGATATGCTTTTAACTTTCTTTTAGCTACATCAACCTCTGGGGCAACGTTTCTAAGCTTGACCCCGATATATGGACAAGGGGAGAGGGTGTGCTAGTGCCCTACAGACCTAGTGGTCGTGTGGACCCAGAGAAGGAAAATGATTAAATAGGGCTTGTAATGTGCAGAGGGGAGTGAAAAAAATGGAATAGGAAAACAGAACCAGGCTACTAAAATCAAGGTTTCCCAAGTAGTGCCCTTCCTAAAGCCATGGGCCAAGAGAGGAGATCATGTTGAAGAATCTAGGGCAAGTGGGATTAATGTGATTCTTCTTGTCTTGATAACTATTTATGAGGCATTTTCATTTTCTTGTTAGCACAATCTTCTTGTTTGCACTCTTAGAGTGTGTGCTTCATATTTCATCAAATAGCTACCAAAAGAAAAGAGACAAGAACACAAGAAGTTGGCATTCTGCCAGGGCCAAAACCTCTCCCTCTTGGAGAGGAAAACCCGCTCAAAATTCTTCTTTTAGAGATTCCAGTTGACGAATACCAAGACCATGACCTTTGACCTATTAGGCCACTCCAAGACCAACACACCAATCCTCCTCTTTGTCACTATTGAGATCATCTTCGTTGCTGCACCATCGAGGCCATCATTACTGCATCACTTCATTACTGCTGCAACATCTTTGCTATCCCTTCACTGAAGTCTTCATCAACTAGATCTTCCATGTCGAGATATGTATTGGAGAGCTGCCTTTTGATCCATCGAGATCATCACTGTTTTATCGTAGCCTTTCCCGAGATCATGACCATGTTAGGATCATAACTATACCTTGACCGAGAATGTAACTATGTTATCATGATTGCACTGCAATCTTTACCGAGATCTTACTTGTCATGGCTATGCCGAGAATATATATATCTCGCTGTGGTATTACTGAGTTTCTTATCCGAAACTGTGAGAGTATGTGAGTGTGTACAACAGTCATCCTTATCTGAAAAATCAGAGGGATGCTTCTCCTAACTGAAACATTGTCCTGCACCTTTATCCGAGATTTCTGTAACCCTTAACTTGACCGAGATTTCAGAGAGGAGTGCGAGGATGTCACTATCCATATGCGAGGGTGCAGGCTCCTTTATATAGTAGTTTGTCCTTGTATTTGAGACTACATGTCCACCGAAAGTGTTGTGTCTCCTTTGTGAGCCGACTTGTCATTTATATTTATCTTGAGGCCGACATCACTGCCTTTCCTCATCGTTTCAGTGGCAGACTTCTTTGTGCTTGTCTTTGGAGGATTGTGCTTGCCTTGGAGGGCCTTTTAGACTAGTGTATATATTTTACACATATGCTCAAGAAGAGCTCTTTACATTTCTTTGACTCCTTGACTTTCCTAGACCTATGGAATGAGCAAGAAAGTCATTGTTATAATTTACAAAAATAATATTTCTTTTTCTTGACAAGTACAAAGATCAAAGTTACATTTGTAAATACTGAACCTAGTTATACTTCCTTCAACAAATCCCACGGGACTAGGATTGAAGATTTACCTGCCATTTAAGGTAAGGGAACAAAACCATGGTCAAGACCTTCCTTCTTCCAAGTCACCCGATAATCCATACCCAAAATGCCCAATGAAAAACAAGCATAAGCACCCGATTGCATAATGAAAAACATACCCTTTTGGTTGGATTGCCCACGTTCTAGCATATGCTCTCAACAGGTGGGCGAGGAAACATACAATTGATGCAAGGAGCGGAGATAAAGCAGTACATCACATCGTCTATGAGGTGGTTCTCAGGAGTTGCCAGCTGCCAGCTGAAGAAGATGAATAGGAGAAAAGCTCTCGTAGGGGTACCCATTTTTGGTGGACAACACGCCCCACTAGTTGAAGGGGTTTGACCCTTGGTCAAAACCCACATGGTAAGACACATGTATATTAATGAATTGGCCTCCTCATTTGGCATCTCATCTCAACTCACAAATTCAGATCTGCTCAAGAAGAATATTTCTGTTCACACATTCGAAGGAGGAAGAAGAATTTGACCAACGAAGTTTGACTTCTGTTTAATCAGTGTTGACTTGCATTTTCTTGGCTGCTTTGACCAAATCTTTGACTGGTTATTGGAGCTAATATTCTGGAATATTTGACTGTACCTTTGACCGAATCTCTAGCTGATTTCTGGGCATTAACTGGACCTGTTTGACCAGTATTGACTGTGACACTTTGACCGAAAATTATGAGGAATTTGCAAGGCCAAAATTTGGACTGTTGACCAGATTTGACTTGATGATCAGAATTTTTGTTCTCTCCTTTGACCATATTTGACTTGGACAGTGGTATGGTTATTTTGAGTATGTTTGACTGAAATTCAGATGTACAAATTGATTGAACTGGACTTCTCCTAAGAAAAGGTTGCTGGGTTTTTCCCCTGGTTGGGGGTTTTCCCAGGGCAAATTTTGTCTCTTGTGCATCTTTATTTTACTGTGATCTCTACTGCCCCACTGCATTTTATGGTTCAAATTTTCTGAAGTGTAATTGCTTTATGATCTGAAATGTGCTAAATAAGTAATTGCACCATTGGAAGTAATTATCTGGAAGAAAATTTGTGTTTATTTTAATTGCACTATAAAAATCAACACAATGGAGTAACAATTTCTGCTTGAGAGGGGCATACCTTGGTTATAAGCCAGATGACTGCTAGAAGGCTCATAATTGCAAGACACCCAATATTCCCCTACAGCAAACATGGGGTCTGATGCTTCAACATACTCTCTCACAAATTTTGCTGCAAAACTGAAATTGAAACAATCCACATCTCAAGAAGATAATCCCAAGAGCAATAAAAGGCTATGATTTAGACTATAGACTTGGGGATCAAAGCCCATTAAACTGATTCTATAATTAAAACAACACTGCTTTGAATATACTTCAATGTGAAGCTTTTCATACCCCTTAGCAAAATCAAATCGAAAATCTTGGAAACCAACACTTCTCCGAAGCCATATTAACCACTCTTTAATGTCTTTGCGTACAAAATCTTGGGTGTGATCAATGTTTGGTACTCCATCAAAATTCTCACCTGTGCTCAAGTTTCCCTGCAGTTGTTTGAAATGAGTTCCAAAATAATTTACTATAAAGACTAGAAAGTCCAATCTTGAAGATTGTCTTGTGTTGAAAAATTAGCATTTGATAACATGTTATAGTTATTAAGCTCTATGGTTTTGCAGTAGCTACAACTGAATTTGCAAAGAATGTTAATGACTCAAGATACAATGCTGATTTGAGTAGAAGGCAGAACTTTGGCATGAAAATATTTTACAACCCTCCTCCTTCAAGGAAATTAATATTAGAACATGAAAGGGAATTGTGGAGAGAAAAATGTCAAATAAATATTTCTTTAGAATAAGATAAATCTGACCCAAGATTCCCTATTCATCCTCAATAGTTTGGCAAAAATTATTTAGAGAGAAAAATGTCAAAGAAATATTTCTTTGGAAATAAGATAAATGTAATATTCCTAATTAGCCATGGCTAATTGGAATATTCGATTTTGCTCAATTTTGTCTTATATAGTTATTTGTAAATAAAAAGGTGAGGAAAGGGGGCATAACTCACTTTTAGAATAAAAGTCACTTCCTAGTAGCACAACGTTGTGACTTAAAGGGGAGCCAAGGGGGCCAAAGGACCACGCAGAGATGGGGCCCACGCAGACACTTGGAGGGACTGCGCAGATGAGAAAAGGAACACGTGGCAAGAGGAGATTACGTTGGATGAGGTGAGCCTTGGGATTGAGAGAGGCCAATGCTATAAAGGAGAGAGGGGCCTCCTCATTTTGGCATTCAGTTATGAGCATTTGAGCTAGTCACTTCGACTTGGAGCACGCTGGCTGTTTAGCCTGTCTGTAGCACTGTTTAGTGCACTGAGTGTCTCCGTTCGGAGATCTCACCCTTACCCCCAGGGAACTTCGAGTGCCTACTCGGGCAAGGTAGTTCCAGCAGTCTTTCTGCAGTAGTTTTAATCTTTGGCATTGAGGTGGAGCTGAGCATTGGAGGACTGCCCAGTCTTGAGAAAGAGGGACGCAATTTTTCTGGGGCAGTTCCGAATTGGGGGTTTGTGGAGTTGAGCTGGGAGATTGAGCAAGAGATCAGCTCTTGCATATTGCAGGAGTTTGGCAAAGTTTCAGGCAGTATTTTGGAAGATTCTACTCAGTGACAGCGCAGAGCCTTGAGGGATTGCGTGATTCCCCAAGGGGGCGATTTTTGGGGGTCGGCCATTTCAGAAAAGCTTTCTGGGTTTTTCTGGGTCTTTTGAGTAGGGGCAGATTCCAGAGTTTCAGCATTTTCTGAGGGGAACAGCCCCAAATCCTCATTTGATTTCCAACAGTAGCAGCAACACGGCAGTTTCCCAACAGCATCCACGCAGTTCAGAGAGAGGCCATTCCTTGCTATTCTGAGTGTATTTCTTCACTTGCCTGGTGCAAGTCGAGGTGCCATCTTGTCCGATCACCTCCTGTACTCATTCCATTACTCAATATAATAACATGGCTTAGCATTTCTCTCTGCATTTCTGGAGTCTTCGCTTATATTTCATGTTTACATTATTATATGTTGCACCACTGTTATTTTTATCATTTTGAGCTTCCCGGTTATTATATCATTTGTGCGTATTGGGTTGGAGTTTACTGGGGTTTTGGGGAATATCTCTAAAACGGGATATTAGAGTGGTATCATAGCATAGATCTAGCTCAGCCTGTGGAGCTAGCAATCTATGACACCAGGAGAAAAACCCTACATCTGTTACAAAGGTAGGAGATATAGAGACACTGGGCGTAGGTTGGAGAACACCTACGGAGAGGGAGACTATGTTCCGGTGGTGGACGCAGAACAGGAGGAGCCTGTGGTGGGTGCAGAACAAAAGGAGCCTAGGGTGGACGCAGAGCAGGAGGATCCGATGGCAGATGAGGATGGGAAGAGATTTGCGGGCATGTTCCTCAAATCAATGCAGGATCTGTCGAGGCAGATTGAGGTGATGGGGCAGAGATTCACAGCAGTGGAGGCTAGAGAGCGTGAGAACCCACGAGTTTTCCATGTTGGTGAGGGATCAGGTACATCTCACCATTTTCCAAAGCAGGGTGCCACTCAACATGATATTACTCCACAGATAGCCTCACATGCCCCTACACGCTCTACCATGCCCACTTTCCTAGGAGCGGACACGGGGTCCGGAGCCTAGCAGGAGGCAGAACCTGGTCATATGGGCGATTATTTTGCAGAGTACCAGGCCTATGGGCAGGAGTTCAGGATGCTCTTTCATTCAGAGATTTTGTTCAGCTCTAGCGGGATAGTAGACCCCGCGACCATCACAGAGGACACCGGCATTATCACAATGGAGACACCCACTGCACAGCTAGTAGATTCCACTCGACTATGTTTGATGGTTCATCAAACAGTTCGGCAAGGTCTTGGGTGGAGAAGCTGGACATCTATTTCCAGCTTAACCAGATGTCAGAGGCAGAGGCCATTAAGGTGGTGACATTACATTTGGATGGTGAGGCCCAGGATTGGTGGTTCCATGGTATGGTTACACTCGAGCATTCCACAGTGACGACATATGCCTAGTTCACCAGGAGATTGATGGAGAGGTTTGACTGGAGGGATCCGGAACAACGCTTTGTTGAGCTGACGAGGCTCAAATAGACAGGGAGCCCAGAGACCTACATTGTTGACTTTTTGAGGGTTTCAGTGATGGTGCCAAATCTATCCACGACACGGAGGATCTACATGTATGTTGAGGGGTTAGCAGAGCCACTTTGAGGTCTAGTCAGATCTGCCAGACCAACCACACTTCAGGATGCTATTAGTAAGACCCGGGACTTACAGGATGTCTTACCCAGGACCCGGACACCTTACCCCCAGCGACAGAATTTTCAGCCTAAGGGGAAGGATGTGAGGATTCCGCCTCCGAAGGGGAATCTAGGACGAGTATCGATTTACGATGATGCTAGGAGGGAGTTGAAGAAGAAGCGGTTGTGCTTCACCTGGCAAGAGTCGTGGGCACCAGGACATAGATGTGTTGCTGGCAAAGCACATTTTATTGAGGTCTTCTCTGAGAGCAGCGGGGAAGAGGATGACAAGGATGATGTGGAGGCAGGAGATAGTCATGCCGTGCAGGGTCCCTTGCCGCCTCCATCACTAGCAACAAGTGGTGCGGCTTTTGCACCTACCGAAGGAGCCCTTGCAGCATTGCGAGGAGTTCCCAAGTATTTGACACTGCGCGTACGGGGGACAGTACGTGGCCAGCGAGTATCAATTTTGGTTGACAGTGGGGCCACCCACAACTTCATCGATGCCCAGATGGTTGAGTGGAGAGGTATACTGGCAGAGAGCTTCGATGGATTTTCAGTTTTGGTCCCAGGAGATCAGACCATGGTGTGTGCTCGTTATATTCCAGAGTTATCAGTTACGATGGGCACCTACACACTGATTGACCACTTCTTCTTCGTCAATATTCCGGACACCAACATAGTGTTGGGTGTTCAGTGGCTCATCACTCTAGGGAAGGTCACTACAGATTGGAAGGCCCTAGAGATGGAGTGGGATGATGAGAAGACAGGGAGGCATGAGAAGATACGGGGACAGCACACATAGTCGCCTCAGACTATTTCAGCTCATCTTATGGAGGCAGTCTTCCGAAAGGGGGATGTAGACTGGGTAGTGGAGCTGCGTGTATCAGAGACAGGGACTATAGGGCAGACAGTGCACCCGGAGATACAGTCCATCCTTGACTGGTATGCCACAGTATTTGGGGAGATTCCGCCAGGACAGCCACCGGACCAGGGGTTTGAGCACACCATCGAGCTTGAGCAGGGCATACAAGCAATGATTACTACCCCTTATAGGCATCCCAAGGCCTATCGGGATGAGATTGAGCAGGCCATTCAAGATTTGCTAGCTCTTGGGCACATTCGGTCGAGCACGAGTCCTTTTGCTTCTTCCGTGGTGTTGGTGAAGAAGAAGGACGACACATTGAGGATGTGCATTGACTACAGGGCCCTGAACAAGAAGACACTAAAGAACAGGTACCCCATACCCATGATCGATGAGTTGAGAGGAGCACGGTTGTTCTCGAAGATTGATTTGAGATCTGGGTACCATCAGATTCGCGTGAGGGAACAGGACATTCCTAAGACCGCCTTCAGGTGTCACTATGGGCACTTTGAGTTTTTGGTGATGCCTTTCGGGCTAACCAACGCCCCAGCTACATTCCAATCTTGCATGAATCACATCTTCCGCAGTCACTTAAGGAAGTTTGTGTTGGTGTTCTTTGATAATATCCTCATTTACAGCAAGACTTGGGAGGAGCATCTCCAACACATTGAGACAATATTACGCATCTTGGAGGAGCAGCAGTTCTATGCCAAGCTCTCCAAGTGTGAGTTTGGGTTGACAGAGATATCATACTTGGGCCACATCATAGGGGTGGACGGAGTGAGGGTCCACAAGGAGAAGATCAAGGCCATCAGAGATTGGCCGGAGCCGAGAAATGTGACAGAACTTTAAGGATTCATTGGCATTTGCACTTACTACCAAAAGTTCTTCAAGGGTTTCTCACAGCTTGTTGCACCCCTGACAGATTTGACGAGGAAGGGGGCTTTCAGTTGGTCAGATATAGCGCAGCAAGCCTTTGACAGGCTCAAGGAGGTTATGAGCAGCTGCCCAGTGCTTGCATTTCTGGATTTTACGCAGCCATTTGTTTTGGAGTGTGATGCATCGGGAGAGGGGATCGGCACAATGCTGATGCAGGGAGGTCACCCTATAGCCTTTGAGAGCCGGAAGCTCCTTCCACACGAGAGGTTGTATTCTATATACGACAAGGAGATGCTGGCCATCATGCATGCATTGGCCAAGTACCGGCAGTATTTGGTAGGTAACAGGGTCAGGGTGAGGACTGATCACAACAGCCTCAAGTTCTTTTTGGAGCAGAAGCAGCGACAGGAGAGGCAGCAGAAGTGGATTAGTAAGATGCAAGCATATGACTTTGACATTGAGTATGTCAAGGGTAAGAACAACGTGGTAGCAGATGCCCTTTCACGTAGACCAGCCACGTTGTCTCTTATGAGCTTGGTCGCAGACTGGAGGGCTTGACTCCTACTAGAGTACTCCAAAGATAGATTTGCATGTGAGGTTCTGGATGGGCAGGTGGCGGATGACAGGTACAGGGTGGTCGATGAGATCATCTACTACAGGGACCAGATCTTCTTGACTGAGGGATCTCAACTCAAGAAGAAGATACTT